>PVIC010020039.1:0-29941 GCA_004025085.1 Thryonomys swinderianus | reverse complement strand
CAATCCTCCTGCCTCTGCCTCCCGAGTGCTGGGATGACAGGCGTGAGCCACCACGCCCGGCCTTGTGGTATGCGGTGTTGATTGCTGGTGGGCGTGAGTCTCCACGCCCAGCATTGTATGTGGTTTCCGGGGATTGAACTCAGGACCTTGCGCCTGCGAGGCAGGCGCCGGAACCACTGAGCTAACCCTCCGGCCCATGAAAATTTTTTTAATTGATGATACTGATGTTGTAGAACTCTGAAAATACTAAAGACCACTAAATTGTATATTTTAAATGGTTGAGTTACATCCTAAGTGAATTGTATTTAATAAAACAGTTACTAAAAATAACAGTGTCAAATGTGGTGGCACACAGCTATCTTCTAAGTTATTTTGCAGGTGGAAGAAGAATTGTCATTTCAAGACTAGCCTGGGCAATTTAATGAGATCTTGCCTCAAAATGAAAAATAAAAAGGGCTAGGGATGTAGCTCAGCAGCCTGGGGCTCAATTTCTCAGCACCACAAACCAATAGAAATACCATATATATAGGGGCAGGGTGGGGAGATAGGGTGGGTAGGGGATGGGAAAAAATTAGGATTAAGTTGTGTCATATACTGATGCAAATTCTCAACGTGTGGAGTGTAATTGTGATGTGTATATATAATGTACCAATAAAATATACCAATAAAAACATTTTCTTAAAAAATACCATATATAAATAATAAGGCCGGGAAAATAAAAATGATTAGTTCTGATTTAATTTTTGAAACTTTAGAAGTACATGAAAATTATTATATTGTTTTGTCTACCTTTGCTTCTGTTATAAATTTGTGAAACAAAGAGGAAATCTCTAAGATTCAAACTGTAGGTCTTCATATGTGGTCACCCTAATAGAGGGGACAGATGGCATGTGTGTTTGTTCCTTGGACTGACTGTGAACTGTCCCTGTGTTTCTGTTTCTTCAGACCCTCTGTGTTCTCCTCCTAGATTCATCTCCAAGCAGCTCTTTTCCATTGTATTATTTTGCCAAGAGTGCTATTACTGCTGGAAATGTTTCCCTTGGTTAGCCCTGGGCTGTGGTGATTGGGCAGGAGATTGCACTTCAGAGCTCCCTAGAGCCTGTGATAGGAACTGGAATAAAGGCCTCAGTCATACTGAGCAAAAGGACATGGGGGAAACATACCGACTGTCCTATCTCCTTGTAATGTGGGGGACAGCTGTACACCTATGTCCAGTAAGTGTGGTTGTGGCAGGGCTGCAGGGCGAGGGCCCCTGCTAGGATCTATGTGGAAAGGCAGGTCAGCACCTGGCTGCCATAGTGGCTGTAAAGCTACAACATCAGAAATAAATGACTCCTGTAAGTTCAGAGCCTGAACAATTGGGAGGAAAGACAGAGTTGAGAGGGACAGTGAGAATTTGGAAGAAATTCTTTACGGTGTTGATTTTGATTGAGTTTTGTGTCACCAACTATTTGGGTCTACTTTTCAAATATTTGAATCTACTTTTCAAATATCTGGGTTTACTTTTCAAATATTTGCATTTACTTTTCTGGATTTTTGGTAATAACTAAACGGAAACAAATGAAATTGTTCAATAGAAGAGGCTAAAAAGAAAATATTGGGGAACATTAACCATTAAGACACAATAGAAAGGCATGCTGTATATTAGGCAAGTGAGTATAGAATTACAAGGAAGAGTGAAAACTGATAGAAAATAATGTACTATCATAGTTAAATGTGTGGAGCTAGACAACAAGGTTCCAATCCTACATCTCCCCCAAGTTATTTAAATCCTTGTTCCTCAGTTACTTATAAGGGTGTGAGGATAGAGATGTAGGTCAGTGGTAGAGTATGTAGCTTCCATGGGTCCTGGGTTTGCTCCTCCATCAAAATACACACAGAGTACTTGCTTCATAGGGTTAAGGTGACCTTTAAATTAAATTAATAGAAATAAGATATTTGGTAGAATATCTAAAAATGTTCTTTAAACATCAGCTATTATTGTCTGATGTTATTTATACAATATGATTTTAGGAAAACTGATAGCTCAGCTACAATAGGTTATGTTCCATTTAAGTAAAGATGGTGTCAGACCTGGGGTAAGAATTCTTTCAAAGAATGATATAATTATGAACAAAAGTAAAATAATACACTGTTAGAGGAACAAAATTGACTTTTTAAAAACTTGTTTTATTGACTTCATAAGCAGTTTTGTTAAAGCATTGTTTCATGAATTCATTTTTATTTTGGTTTCATAAATTCTGGTGATCATTCTCTGTTGTAATAATTGGAAGGAAATAGATGAACACTGAGTTTCTATGTTACCGGAAAGCCCTTAGTGTATATGTACTCTGTGTATTCTAAGTAATTTGTTTTCAATCTTCAGTGGATTTCAGTGGATAACATTTTGTATTTGCTATAAAGTGTGTTTACAGTAGAAAACTTTAATGTAGTTTTGGTGGTTTATGATTTTCATTAGTGATGTGTTTTTTGCAAACTTAAAAACAAAAATGGCTAACAGCTGTGAGATGGAAAACATAAAACATCAACTGTTGGAAGTTGACTTCACCAATAATTTCCTAATTTCCTGTATTTAAATTTTTTTTTTATAAATTGAATGCAGGGCTTTCATTCACACTGAGCTGCATCCTCACTACTTTACATAAATATATTAAAAAAACAATATATATACACACAATACAATGTATATATTATATATGTATACATATATTTTTTTAAGATTTTATTTATTTGTTTTAATCAGAATCGTACTAAGTTGTCCACGTTGAGCTCAGGCTAGCAGTCCTCCTTCCTCAGCCCCAGAGTACCAGGATCACAGATATACACAAACACATCCAACTGTATGTTTTTTCTTTTTAGAAAAAGATCATAGCACACATTGTAATCCTGGCTACTCAGGAGGCTGTGGAGGAGGATTGTAGCTTCAAGGCCAGCCTGAGCAACTGAATGAAACCTATCTGAAAATAAAACATTTGAAAAAGAGATGGGATATATCTCAGTGGTAGAATGCCACTGTTTTTGTTTTGTTTTGTTTTGTTTTGTTTGAGACAGGGTCTCGCTTTGTAGTTCAGGCTGGCTCTGAGCTCACTATGTAGTCCAGGCAAGCCTCCAACTCAGCAATCCTCCTGTCTTTGCCTCCCGAGTGCTGGGATTACAGGCGTGAGCCACCACACCCGGCACTGTGGTATGTGGTATGTGTTATTGATTGCTGGTGGGCATGAGTCTCCACGCCCAGCATTGTATATGGTTACCGGGGATCGAACTCAGGACCTTGTGCTTGCGAGACAGAGAATGCCACTGTTTGATCCCGAGGCTTGAGGTGAGATGGTCATTAGATTTTAATGATTAATTTCAAGATCTGTATTTTCCAGTGTCAGTAAACACTTGACTTTTACATATGTTCTTGTCAGTATCATACCATGATTTTCAAAATTTTATTACATTGTAGAACAGTTAATTTTATTAAAACATTTGAAATTTAAAATTATTTCAGAATAATTATCCTTGTAATATTTGTATTTTCAGACTTCACAATCTCAAATCCATGCATTTCTCTTTCTGTACTATTATTAGTCATGATTCACCTTTATTATTTTAACCACACTATGATCCCCTGTCTACAGGCTTCACAAAAGTAGCAGTTTTGTTCCAGGTTTCCAAATTTATCTCCTCTTAGCAATTAAGTAATTTTATGTAAAACAGTTGTCCTTAACCAGCCAAAGTTTTGACCTGTCCCTCACCCTTCATCTCAGGAGTATTTGGTAAAGTCCAGAGGAATTATTACTTGTCACAGTTGTGGTAGCAGCAGACATGTATATCTGGCATCTGGTAGATAAAGACCATGGAGCTGCTACACCTTCTGCGATGTGCAAGACAGTCTCCATTCTACAGATGGGGGGCCTTCTGACTGCGACATCTGCCACCCCGCTGATAGCCAGGGCTGGTGCGGCTGATCTGGTGGCCAAGTAGGTTTCCCCCTCCTCCCTCACCATTCCATGTGCATCGCTCTGGAAGCTGCTTCCATGAAAGAGAATGACCACTCCTGACAGAGATGGACCATTTCCTCAGTCAAGGGTATAGAGTAGCTTGCTCCCCTGCCAGAACCTCCAATTAAGTTCTCAAGATGATCTTCTCTCCAAAGAATGATCTGGCCCCAAAATGTTAACAGCCCCAAAGTTGAATACCCTTCTGTGAAAAAGAGATCTTTTTTTTTTTGAGACAGGGTCTCACTTTGTAGTTCAGGCTGGCCCTGAGCTCACTATGTAGCCCAGGCAAGCCTTGAACTCAGGAATCCTCCTGCCTCTGCCTCCCGAGTGCTGGGATTACAGGCGTGAGCCACCATGCCCGGCACTGTGGTATGTGGTACTGATGGCTGGTGGGCGTGAGTTACCACACCCAGCATTGTATGTGGTTACCAGGATCGAACTCAGGACCTTGCGCTTTTGAGGCAGATGCCGGAACCACTGAGCTAAATCTCCAGCCCTGAAAAAGAGATCTTATCACCCATTCTTACTTAACCTTGTTATCCAAATCTTCCACTCATTCTTACATATCTGTAATATTGTCCTTCCACCTTCATAAAATAAAGTCTAATTTTTGAGATAGTTTAAATAACGATGATTTTCTTTCACTAGCATGAGAATTGCCTGGTATATTTTGGTATTATTTTTAAGACTAAACATCAGTGGGGATTCAGTTCAGTGGTACTGTGCCTGACTCACTAGCACAAGGTCCTGAGTTCAACCCCTGGTACTGGGGTGGGGGGAAAAAATAGACATTAGTGCTGCTTGCATAAATATCACATATAAGTTAGTTTTCAAAAAAATAGTTGATGTTCTTGGGCAGGAGAAGAATGAAACCAAGACACAGTTCTTTTATTTTAAACAACATTTTTAATGATGTTTTCCTTATTTTCTAAGTTTGAACCCCAATAAAAATCAAATGAGACTACTGATAACTTTTATACAAAATTTTCCGTTTTCATCTGTTCTCTACCAGTTCAGATGAATTTTTTGAGTTATCCAGTATGTGTGTACTTGAGAGGGCAAATCAGTATAGAATTAATAGCATAAACCCTCCAAGCTAGACCTTCCATAGGGACATCCTAAAAATGTTCCTTGGAGTTGAGGTGACAATGTTATGTAACCTAAAAGTTGACATGCTATTACAGGCTTATAATAACTGATAATAAAAGTGTGAGTTACAGTTTACATAAACACTACACATTTTTACAGAGGTTTTATAATGTAATTATATAAAGAAAAATGTGTGCTTCAGCCCAAAAGCAGCTCTTATGAATAGCATCTGTAGAGTTGGTAGTGAATGCTTACTGAAAGTTTTATGATAAGATAATTTTAAACATAAAAGACAGGCTGTAACACATAGGAACTTCATTATGACTATCTCAAACCATACTTCACCATCATTAGAAATATTACAGTACTACCCAAGTTATTAAAGAATAAGAATAGTATAATATACTCTTCATATAGCTGTCCTTGTCAGTTGTGTTTTTCTAACAAAAGCACAGATGTTGCTAAGTCAAGCATTCCATTTACAGTACAATTCTTTTTAAAATGCACTAGATAACAAGGGGTTAAATACTGAGGAATGGTGAAGCAAGAGATTTATGCACAATCATTTTATGCAGAAGAAAACTACAATAGATACCTATTTCTGTCAACACTTACGTACCAATGGATTGGCAAAATTCTGTTAAAATTTTTTGTCATTTAGCATGTAGGACAGATTTTTCTCCGTGTACCATACCACCATATTAATAGCATTCAAGTATTCCAAATGAAAGACTTTGTTGCATGGACATCATAAGTTATTACTTTCTAAAGTTCCCAAGTTGAACACTCATTCTGCTCAAAACACAACGAAATGTTGCAGGTTGTATTTCCCAATATTTCACTGGGTTGTTAAATAAACTGATTGCACTGTAGAGAGATTTCTTCATCTTTGGTATTGTTGGACAGAAGTCATTTATTCCCACTTTTGTAATTGAATTAGAATGAAGGAAAACGATCTGTGTAGTAAGGGAAGAAAGAATCAATTGAAAATGCCCAGTAAATGTAAAAGTGGAATATTCTCTTTATATTGAGTATTTGTTTGTGGCTTTATTCATCAGTATTTTCACTTAAATACATTTGTTTATACCTGTTAAGTAACTTACAACTCTTCGAGCACCTGTACTATACAAGAAAGTGTTGTTCTAGGAGAGGAGTTGTATGACCCAGAGCTGGAGCCATGGCCCAGAGAGTAGAGTGCCTGCCTGGTCGGCTTGCCACCTAACCACCTGGCCCTCCCGGACTGCCCCTCCCACATAGTTGTACAGGTGGGCATGGGTGTGTTTACTTTGTGGATGTTCACAGTTACAATGAAAAAGTATTAGGAATGAACAAAGGAATGAAATTCAGTGCTCCAAAAGTGGAACTCACTCGACTAAGGTGAAGAAACTGTCAACTAGCACTTTTTTATGGTAAGGGAGAGATGTATGGAACTACTTTTTTTTGAGACAGGGTCTCGCTTTGTAGTTCAGGCTGGCCCTGAGCTCACTATGTAGCCCAGGCAAGCCTCGAGCTCAGAAATCCTCCAGTCTCTGCCTCCCGAGTGCTGGGATGACAGATGTGAGCCACCACGCCCAGCATTGTATGTGGTTACTGGGAATCGAACTCAGGACCTTGTGCTTGCGAGGCAGGCGCCGGAACCACTGAGCTAACCATCCGGCCCTATGTGGGGGTTCTTAACCTGAGATCCTACATGAGAATTAAAAAGATTGTGAAAAACTTACAGTTACGTGCAAAATATTATTTCCATTTCCTGTAACCTCTGCCATCAAGTTGAGAATTGTCAGATAAGAAAGGAAAAGGTTTTTAATGAAGAACAGCAAATGACAAAATGTAATTTTCTTTTTTCTTTTCATGGTACTGGTGATAGAACTCAGGGCCTTACATGTTCTGGGTAAGCCTTCTACTGATGAATTACATATCCAGCCCATTGTGAGCTTTCAATGCTTCAAATGGTGAATTCTAGTTAATAATAAATGTTTTTAAAAGCGTACCCACTTCCAACCTAGCAGCATATTAATGGTGAAAATATCCTTAAAATGAGAATTAAATCATGACATATACTGGTGGTAAAATTCCCAATACTGAGTGTGATCATGATGTATGTATACACCGTACCATTAAAGATAAAACTAAAAAGAAAAGAAAATATCCTGATCCTCTCTGCCTTGTGAGATATGTCCAAAATAAAAGGACATACAACCCTGCCAGTTGTGCCTTAGAAACTATAGAAACCTGAAGTTAGCTGTGTTGGCATCTTTGCCATGAGGACCCCAGCAGCTTCCGTAGGAGAAACTGAATATTGAAACCTGAATTATTGGTGGGAAGCTTTTTGGATTCATTCTCCTAATGCTGTCTTATCTGGCCAAGCATCACATGCAACCTGGGCACTCTGATGGCTGCATGTCCTTGAGGCTTGGGTGGCCTTTGAAAGATACTAAGTGTGTTTTAGAAAAGTGCTTCCACCTACCAGACTCAAGTATAATGTTTTACCTGGAGATACTTCAACTCCTGTAATCCTGTAGGGATTTTTTTAAGTTTATTATTTTCCAAGTGTATTTCTCTTATGCGTGGTATGTTAGCAAAACTTCCGTTTTCGATATCTGCAATTCTGTTGTTTCCTAGACCCAACCTAAAAGTGATACAAAAATGTGTCAGTTCTTCTCCAGATGGTTATGCTTGATACAGTTAGCTGAAAATACCACAACCCTAGTTAGAATATAGGCCTGGTCTTCCTTTTGTTTTTTGAGATAGGGTCCTACTATGTTGCCCAGGCTGGCCTTGAATTCACAGTACTCCCAGCTTAGTCTCCTCACTAGTTGGAGTTGTAAGGTTGTACTCTGTACCTTGTTTTCATGGCTTTAACGACCTATTGCAATATATAACACCCCCAAATAACACTCTTAGAATGCTATTTGTCCTAAAGGCACCAAGAGAAAATTTGCAAAATGTCCTTTCCTTCATTTCAGCTTGATATGCCTCCCCATTAGTATGTGCAGTAATAACAGTGCTTTTGTCTAGTTTTTCTTTCACACCTTCTAGTAGCGAGAGTAATATCTCAACTTTGGGCCTCATACACAATCTCTAAGAAGCTTCAGTAATAAACCTATGAGCTACTACTTCTAAATCAAGATTTTGATGTGCTGTGAGCATGTCCTAACTCACCACAAAGAATGAGATTACTATGTACTACAAACATATACTAAAAATGAGGTTTTGGAAACTTTTACCTTTGCAGTTCTTTATATCGCTTAAAATCCTCAAGTTCCACAGTTGAAATTTTATTAAAATCTAAATGAAGCTCCAGTAAAGTTGATGGTAGCTCTAAGAAGAAAAGAAGGGTGCTATTGTTAAGTTTTATGGTATGGATTGAACTAATTTAAGTGTCTACTTTAAAATGTTTTCATTATGAAAAACTTCAACCATGTACAAAATAGAAACTATTACTTTAAACTACTATGCTGTCATCCAGCTTCAACCTAGCTTTTCTTTCCACTTTTAGTTCAGCTGCCCCATTTGACATATTTATTTGTATTGTCAATTTTTTTACTTGAATATTTAAACTCAAATCTCACACACAAGTGTAGTTTCACTTGTAAAGACTTCGGTAACTATCTGTCTTCAACAGATAAGGTCCTCTTTCTCATTGTTCTGTACTAACCACCTTGCCAATACTAATGTCTAACAAAATTAGTGATAAGTCTTTGATGTCATCTAATACTGATCTCCCCTAGCTGTCTCATCTATATCATTTGTAGTTAATTTATTCAAGTCAGGATCCAAGTAAAGTTTACCAAATACTTTGTTTCTTATCTCTTTTAAATTCTTTCACTTTCTGTAACATATTCCTTCCTATTCAATTCTTTCAGATATTGATTTGAGACATTCATTTTGTGGTTTTGGTGGACAGAATACACATATTGTTTATCAGGCTACTAATTCTTTATTCCTTATTGGCCTAGCCCTCAGATCCAAAGACACAATCATTTTTAGGTAGACCACTTTTCACTTGATGGTTTTGGTATTCATTCATGGATGCTGCCTTTCATCAATAATCAGAAAGTGGTGACTTACTGGTTTGTTTGTTTGCGAGGTGTTTTTGTGCTGGCTAAGCTGGCCGTACTAACTCTGGGTGAAAGCAGTGCTTCTGTCTCCGCTGAAGCTATAGATATGAGCCCCTGTGCCCGACTTGGATAGCTATATAGATTTTGCTATTCTTTATGAATTTAATGGCTGAAATTCATTTCTAAACAATTTCCCCTCGTAATTTTAAAATTATTTACAAATACAGTTTTCATTTTAAAAAGAAAAAACTTGATTCCTTTCATGCAGTGCTTAGAGGTAACCAGTGAAGGTCTTTTGTTTTGGTATCATTATAAGCAAAGAAGTTGTACTGTGTAGGCATAGTTGCAGATTAATGTCTTTCATTTTAGAAAAATTATCTTCCCATTTTACTTTTCATAATCTTTCACCTAACTAAAACTGAAAGATCACTGCTTAATATCTGGTGCATGCTGAATTCTGTGTGCAAGTTTGTTTTGTTAATCTCTGAATCCAGTGAATACTACAGTGTGGTGATGATGAATATAGTGCTTTTATTGTAGCTCATTTTTTAAAGATAGCTGTTTGAAAGTGAAAATATGTTGCTAATCATGTGAGTTATTTGTGAACCAAGTAGTCATCAAAGCAGAGACAGACACACAGACAGACATACAAACATACACCATAATCTGTGGAGACAGAGAAAGCAAGGTTTGGAGCATGAGTTCCAGATAAGGCTCTTGGAAGTAACAATCTAGAAAACTAGTCATCTTAACAGAGTTAAGCCCAAATAAGATATTCGGGGCTCTTCATGGTAAGGATACTGCCACAATATGATTCTTTTTATGGGCCAGACACTGCCCTCAAATCATATTTTGTCACGTGACCTTTACAGCCCCCCTAGAAAGACGCTGGATCAGAGCACCGGGTGGTACATCCACTCCTTGCTGTGCCCACCTTGCCTGATGGGCTGCACCTCTGTAGTAGCACAGCTGGTGATGCGGGTCAGCCCCATCTGCCTTTCTGAGGTTTTTCTCTATAGATCTATCCTCCTCTCATGCACCTCACAGAATGACAGGCATACTTCACAGGGTAACAGGTATAGGTAAGTAAATACCAGAAAAGAGAAGGAAAAGAAAAAGTCCATTGCTTCTTAGTATTTATTCTTAAACATTCTCAGTGTTTTAATGCCATTAAAATTAGTATAGTGCCACAGAAAAAATCACTACATATAGTTCTCCACGTGTATGTGGAAAAATGCTAAATTTCATATTATTCCCAGATACTCCTATACAAGGATTTCTGATTGTAGCATGGTTGTAGCATTGAGTTCTGTACAATTCACACGATTTCACTTAATGGGCATTGAAAGATAACAATTTAAAGTACTTTATCTTAAAGTAAATACAAACCTTTAGGGACTGAGGTCAATTTTGCTTCTGCAATTCTCATATGGAACACTGTCACCCCTTCAAATGCCCCTGGCTCGATTCCACTATTTTCGAGAGGGTTTGCACTCATTTCTGTGGGGAAAATGACATGATTTAGCACATGTAGCTTGTATGGAAAAGAAACTCACAGTGCAGAGATATCCCCAGAATATTCCAAGAAGTGTGAGCTTCATCATTCACCCTAATTCTGAGTATTTATCTGTCTCTATTGTTCTATTCTCCTGTTAGTCCCCGAAAAGGTACTAGTTCATACCTTGAACAATAAGATATGTAATAGGTTCACTTTCTCCGATAGTCATGACCATGATAAAGGTGTTGTTATAGTAATATTGGACCAGAAAAAAAATCAACCTTATTATAATTTAAAATGTGTTTTAATTGTTTAAGTTTTCTTTTTAATTGTAAATCACCCAGAAATTACATGATTAGCAGATTATGCCTGGAAAATGCTAGTTAGAGGTTGTTTGGTTAAATGCCAGGTACTTAATTGAACTAAGTGAATAAATAAGTGAGAATCTTGGTTACGACATTTGGTTGGGTATTGTGAGGAGACGGCATAGTTGTAAGTGTTAGAAGTGAAAAGTAAAAGATTAATACATTCATATCACATCGCACATGCTTGGCTGTCTCAATGGGTAGCTTGTACTGCCCAGTGGAATTGGTTCATGCCTGCAGATGAGACAGTCATACATGTACCACCAGTGGTTTAAGCTTGTAGGAATGTATTAAATTATACAACCAATAATCGCCTAGCTGAGTGATCTTTTGTTTTGTTCTTGGCTTTTTGAGAAAGGGTCTCACTCTGTAATTCAGGTTATGTATCCCACTATGTATCCAACGTGGGCCTCAAACTCATGGAAATCTTTCTGCCTCAGTCTCCCAAGTCCTGGGGTCACAGGTGTGTGCCACCGTGCCCAGCTTAGATCAATAATATTAAAGCAGTTAATCAAAAGTTAGATTTGCATTCTTCTATCTGAATTAATTTCATACTTTATATGTGAGTAGTTTATCCATCAAAAATATTACTCTTAAATAACAGTATTATCAATATTAGAGTCCAGTTCACAAAATAGAAACCACTCTTAAGTATTTCAAAGGAGACTCTCAAGAAAAGAACATAGTAGTAAAGACTTTATTTTTTTAAGTGCTATGAATTTTATTTAGATTTATTTAGAAATGGTTTATTGAAGCAAGGGTTCAAACATAGTTTTAGAAATTAACCTTATCAGTTAACAATGATAATAAAGTCTTCTTCTTTCGCCTGTTGATTATAATTTCAAGATGTCCCATTCATTTGAGAAACTTACCCAATACATGTAAAGCATTCATTCCTTTGAATGTATCCTTGTGTATTTTCTTAACTTTATTATCATGAATTCTAAGTTCTGCTAATGATTTGGGAAGATTAAGTGGTATTTCAGTTAGTTGATTGTGGGATAAATACAGCCTTCGCAGCTTCTTTGTAGTTTGAAAGGTTTTCGGGTGAATTTTTGTTAGCTTATTGTTGTTCAGAATCAGAGCCTGGATAAAATAGCATGTTAAAAAAGATTAGGAAGTAGATTTGATTTACTGATATTCTGTAATTATGGAAATCAATATGACATTATTTGTGTACTTAATCATATAAAAATTTCCCAACCCATTCTAAGCTTTAAAAAAAGATCAGTATCACTGTACATACTTAATATGACCTACTGAGTTGGAGCAGTTCAAAGCTTTAATGATTGGTGTTGTGCCTTTGGTTTAGATATAAACTCATCTTTTTAATCTTTGAAAGGGTGGTACATTCACATGGTTAAGATTTCCACCTCTGAGACCAGGGATATAGCTCAGCAGCACCATGCCTCCCTGGCAAGCCCCAGGTCCTGAGTTCAGTCGCTGGTACCACAAAAAATAAAAATAAAGTGAGAAAGACTCCGTCTTCTGTGACTTTAGCAGAAATTGTTTTCCTTTGAAAAGTGCACAGATGGATGCAGTGAAGCAAAATGACTCACCTGCCTTAGCCTACAGGTGAGGCCCAGAGCGAGCGTGATATCCAACCACAGTATAGAATGGTGGCTGGGTTTTGCTTTATTGTTTTTGTTGTTGTTTTCTCTAGTTAAGACATGCATTTGAGATGCTAAAGATGCATAGAAGGAAGGATAAATGAGAAACTTGATTTTTATGCAGTGTGGTCAAATGCTGCCCCATCACAGTGGGCTGGCAGAGTGACTCCAGGGCAGCTGTGCTCTGGTTGGCTTTTACATGAGGAAATGGCTGCCACAGGGCCCGGAGTTTATCCCTATCAAAATCTGGTTCTGTGTAAGGACAGAGGAAAAGTAGAGCGGGCATAAACAGGACAGCAGGTCCCAGTGAATAGCAGTGAGAAGTGAGATAGGAAGCCTGAGAGCACTCTTGGATCCAGTCACTGTGTGTCATCCTTTGTGCAAGAGCCTCAGGACCGAGGAAGCAGACACGTGACAGTTGATAGAAGGTCTGAAACAGCTGATTCTCTTTTAGCCTGGTATTTTAAGTGATATTAAGTGTTACACAGTATTTTACAGTTCAAGTATAAAGTTATTCAAGTTAAAGTACTTTAACAAGTGTCTTAACACCTTGGCACGGTGCCATAAGCCTGTAGCCCAAGCTACTCAGGAGGCTAAGGCAGGAAGATCATTGAGCCCAGGAGTTTGAAGCCAGCTTGGGCCACACAGGGAGACTCGCCTGAAAAAGCTGCTTTACAGTAATGCACTCATCGATCTGCTCCTTAATAGGTCCCTGCAACTGCTGCACACCTTTCCTGCATTTGCTTATCCAGCCTTGTAAACACTGGCAGATCTATGCTGTCATTGTACTCCTCTTAAAGCTGAGGAGAGTGAGGCTGCCTCCCTTGGTGTGCACGCGGTAGTTAGGATTTGAGCCCAGGTCCACCTGACTCCTGAACATTCACTCTGAAATAGGATGCTGCATAAAATTGGACTGGAGCGTGTGATGCGAGCCTGAGACACCTTTTAGATTCTCATTTCCCAGTCAGTAATAAAAAGACATGTGAGGGCTGGAGGGTTACCTCAGTGGTTCCGGCGCCTGCCTCGCAAGCACAAGGTCCTGAGTTCGATCCCCCGTAACCACATACAATGCTGGGCGTGGAGGCTCACACCCACCAGCCATCAATACCACATACCACAGTGCGGGGCGTGGTAGCTCACACCTGTAATCCGAGCACTCGGGAGGCAGAGACAGGAGGATTGCTGAGTTTGAGGCTTGCCTGGGCTACCTAGTGAGCTCAGGTTGAGCCTGAACTACAAAGCGAGACCCTGTCTCAAAAAAAAAAGACATGTGAACCTAGTCCCTATTTATTTCTAACCTATAATAAAACTATGATATGACAAATTAACTTAGAACCTTTTTATGACTCTGATACTAAGTGTGATTAGCTAGTAATCTTGTCATTATTCAAAAGTTGTATTTCTAATCTCTCTTAAAGGTGTGCACACACGGGCCAGAGATTTAGCTCAGTGGTTCAGGCACCTGCCTCGCAAGCGCAAGGTCCTGAGTTCAATCCCGGTAACCACATACAGTGTTGGGCGTGGTGACTCATGCCCACCAGCAATCAATACCACATACCACAGTGCCGGGTGTGGTGGCTCACACCTGTAATCCCAGCACTCGGGAGGCAGAGACAGGAGGATTGCTGAGTTCCAGGCTTGCCTGGGCTACATAGTGAGCTGAGGGCCAGCCTGAACTACAAAGTGAGACCCTGTCTCAAAAAAACAAAAAAGTATGCACACACATTTATGTGCATGCATACACTCATATATATTGTTTTATTTCCAACCTCTGTTGGAATAATGGCCTCACAGTTCTCTAAAAGTTTCTGCAATAGGAAGTTAGCTCAGAAAACCCTTGGTGGCATCTATTGGTTGTATTAATAGTTAAGGGAAGTGTCACTTATAAATGTATGCTCTTCTAGTTGCTTTAAGTATATATATATGCCTCAGACAAGTGGTAGTGAACATATAGCAGACTTTTTGTCTTAAGACAAAAGATGTTAATATAAGAGTTTTTCCCCTAAACAAAAACTAGTATTTGGGTTTATTTGCAACGTTGGCACTTAGCAATAAATAAATGAGTTTTGAGTTACAGTTCAGGCACTTGGTCTCTAAAAGATTCATGGTCACTGCTTTATGCTAATGATTGCCATAAATGTTCTCCTCTTTATTCTACTGTATAGTGACTATTATTACCTGACTAGATCATAAATACATTAAGGACCATTAAACTCTCAGGCTGCTATCTTTCACTTTGCTATTGTTCCATAAACATCAAATGAATTAAATTATTAATTGGATTAATTTTATATATTTTTTTTTGAGACAGGGTCTCACTTTGTAGTTCAGGCTGGCTCTGAGCTCACTATGTACCCCAGGCAAGCCTCAAACTCAGCAATCCTCCTGTCTCTGCCTCCCGAGTGCTGAGATTACAGGCATGAACCACCACGCCTGGCACTGTGGTATGTGGTATTGATGGCTGGTAGGCATGAGTCTCTACGCCCAACATTGTATGTGGTCACCGGGGATTGAACTCAGGACCTTGTGCTTGCGAGGCAGGCGCCGGAAGCGCTGAGCTAACCCTCTGGCCCTAATTTTATAATTTTTAATCAACTAGAACTCACTGAATGCAGGGATTTTGTCATACTTCACCCATATAAAAATACTTATGTATATTACCACAATATAATCATTTCAGCAACGATAGATTTTTCATTCAAAGATTCAAAAGTAAAAGTATATATTCTTACATAAAGTGAAGTGAGTCCTTTAAAATCATTTTCTTTGATTTCCTTAATTTTGTTGTTTTGAAGGTCAACCATTCGTGTATCAAATGGAATGTTGCTTGGGACTGAGGTCAAACCTGAAAAATAACAAACATTATATAGAGACGAGAGAATCCTACAGAAGCCTGGGCGACTAATTGGGTAGTGCTCCAAGGATATATGCTAGAGAATTGTACTGAGGTTAAGATTCCAAATATTGGAAAGATAACATTTTTAGAACCAGGGTTATCATTCAGTAACAGAGAACTTAATAGTTCACATGAACATTGTTTCTGGAAAAGCCTCAGAACTTTTCAGTTAGTACCTGCATTCATTCATTCATTCATTCATTTACTCATTCATTCATTTTTGGAGATAGGGTCTTACTTTGTAGTTCAGGCTGGCCCTGAGCTTACTATGTAGCCCAGGCAAGCTTTGAACTCAACAATCCTCCTGCTTCTGCCCCCAAGTGCTGGGATTACAGGCATAAGCCACCAGGTGAAGCATAGTGGTATGTGGTACTGATTACTGGTGGTCATGTCACCATGCCCGCTATTGTTGTATGTGGTTACCAGGGATCGAACCAGGGACCTTGGACTTGCTAAGCAGGCGCTGGAACCACCAAGCTAAATCTCTGGCCCTTAACTCATTTATTTTTAAAAGATATCTGTCTTGGACCTGGCCCACTCCACAGTGAAATAATGGGATAAGATGGAGCCTAATGAGCTGACAGGCGGCTACAGTGCAGTTCATGATGCCATTTTCATTCAAGAATACCAGCTTTGCATGCAGCTTTTCAGGTTGTAGTATTGAGAAATTGAAGTATGTGGCTCTTGATGATTATCAAGAAGACTCAAAGTATAGACTTTGTACTTTAAAAATAGGTAAATTATTTTCATACATGTTATCAAAAACCTTACTACCCATTTCTGGTAAGTAGTCAAATCCCATAAATCCTTTGATTTACATAAATTCTTTGATTTACAAATACTTGTTTATTCCTGCATTACTCTTCATTAGCACCTGAGTGTAAGGGACACCTTTCCTTATCATCCTCAGCATTAGTTCAAGGGCAGTCATGCCGCTCTCCACCCTGTACCAAAGGTACCTTTTAGTTGTCATTTGTCTTTGGAGGTATGATAAATAGCTGCCTATTGTCTTCTCAAAATAAGATATGACTGCATAAATACTCAAACATTAGTTACATAACTAAAAGGCATAAAATATTGTCCCCTTTTGGACGGAAAAAAGACATGCTGAAAATCATCTAAAGTGCCAGGAGCTGTACAGAATGGGGCTCTTTCTTGTTTGGCTTTCCATAGATGGCCAACCTTTAATCTTGGGTCCATCGCCTGCCTATGAATGTGCCACTTCCTGCTTATTGGTGGACATGCCATCCACCAGTTATCCCTGATGAGCATGAGCTTTTCTTGATTTTTCCCCAGCCTTTTATTATGAAAATGTTCAGAGAGCTGTAAGTATTTTACAGTGAAAACCCACATTCTCAATATCTACTTTCTATCATCAGCATTTTACTATATTACACTAGTTGTCTGTGTATCAGTTCTTCCCTTTTATGTATTTTCAAGTGAGCTACAAATAGTTGCCGCCATCTTTTTCACTGTTGGCAGTGGAGTCCAGGATCTCACATACGAGAGGCAAGAGCTCCATCACTAAGCTACCTCTAGGCCCTGTTTGCATGTTTCTAGTAGAATTGTCTTTAATCCTCAGATCTAGTCATGTATTTAATATCCCAAAATTGAGTCAAATATCCAGATATTTTTAGTTTCACTGTAGAGCCTCATGTATTTTTCCCCACTCTACTTTAAAATTAGCAGTGATTTTCAGAAACTTAGCCATAGGTAAGTATTGGGAAGGAAGGAGTAACTTGAGTTAAAAGGTAGAGTCAATTTTGTCAGAACAGATGAATTTTGCCATCTTTATGAACATAAGAGATAACAGGTTTTAGAAAAATTAAGTCCCCTGAAAGATGGAGGTTTTATACAAAAGATCTGCTTGGTAGCATAGATTTTGCCCATGCTACTCCTGCCCTGCCCTGGAGAAGTTGAAGCTCTAGAGTCTTATGTCTGACAGAGGGTGGCAAGCATCCTGACCATTTCATGTCGTGGTACGGGGTCAGGAAGGTGCTTATATCATCCTCTCAAACGAATTTTGGAAGGGCCCATCAGCTCTTATTTGGCCACCTGGACCACGGGACAGGCCTCAGTATCCCCTTTTTGGACATAGCTAAACACAGTTCTTGATGTGCAATATCATCACGTCCACCTCCGTGGGCAGGTGTGAGTGTGCTGTGTTGCTCCTTCATCAGAAGTAGTTAAAAAATAAACCACTAGGGCCAGAGATTTAGCTCAGTGGTTCCAGCACCTGCCTAGCAAGCACAAGGTCCCTGGTTCGATCCCCAGTAACCCATACAACAATACCACAACCAGCAATCAGTACCATATACCACAATGCCGGGCATGGTAGCTCATGCTTGTAATCCCAGCACTCAAGAGGCAGAGGCAGGAGGATTGCTGAGTTCAAGGTTTGCCTGGGCTACATAGTGAGCTCAGGGCCAGCCTGAACTACAAAGTGAGACCCTGTCTCAAAACATAAAATAAAAAATAAGCCACTAATCATTATACGTTTCAAGATACTTTAGTTCAACCACTCCTTTTCAATACAGTTTTAAACCCAAATCATTCAAAACAAATAGTACAATGTCTTTTAAATGTCTATATAAAGATTTCAAAAATGCTACATAGCAGATTTCATTGTTCTAGGCGGAGAATTTTCTTATGAAAGAGTTTTACTGGAAAGCAGTCTCAACCTACTGACACACTAAGATGAAATGTTTTGAAAGGCAATAAAATGAA
This sequence comes from Thryonomys swinderianus, assembly GCA_004025085.1. Classification (NCBI taxonomy): domain Eukaryota; kingdom Metazoa; phylum Chordata; class Mammalia; order Rodentia; family Thryonomyidae; genus Thryonomys; species Thryonomys swinderianus. The sequence continues at coordinate 11,709 of PVIC010020039.1, read as the reverse complement.
GCACTTTAATTTAGGAAGAGAAAGAAATGTTCTCTCTGTTAGAACTCCGCTGTTTTCCTCTGTTCTAGCTTTTTGAAATAAGTGTGGGTGCACTTTGCAGTTTAATGTGGTCTCCCATTTAAATAAACATGTATATGTATGTATATACATGTGTCTATATTGTAGTGCTGGAGATGGGGCTCAAGGCCTCAAGACTGCATTTGACCTCTGCCCCCTTATTTTTCTTGTAATAGGCCATTTTGTAGGCTGACCTTGAACTTGCTATCCTTCTGCTTTAGCCACTGTAGTAGCCGGGACTAGAGGCATGTACCATGACACTCACCTTCCTCCTAAATATTCAAATGAAAAAAAAATGTTATGGTCCATGAGAGTGATTTTTAAATTTAGTGATGACTTTTCCTATTTTAATTTTGTCAGAAGAGCAGCTTTGGGGTTAAAACAAAGTTGATTATGCCCTTACCTAGATCAGAACAGTGTACAACTCGCGAGTAACATTGGCATCCAAATGGGCATGTTGGAAACAGATCAAACGGGAAAAAGGGATTTACTGGCCCTTTTGTTGGAAAAAGAGAGTTGTCGTCATCACTGTCGTCGTCATCGTCTGTATCTTCCATGTCCTTCAGCATTAAATTCTTCAGCGTCACCCGTGAAGGGCTAAAGAGAGTGTTCGCAGAGCACACAGCCACGAGCAGTAAGAGCACGTACTCTTTCATGCTGTCCTGGGAAGAAGACTGGCCTAGGGCCAAACAGACATTGAGTAGTAAGTTAGAGTGTGAGCAGATACAATCTCTGCAGCTATACATTTCTCAGTGCTGGTGAGGATGAAATGGCATGCTTACCCCTTTGTAGTTAGTGTAAGACTAAATGTTCAATTTTTTTTTTGAAAGGCCATTACGCAGTATAGTATGCTTTGAGTTTTAAAAATATCTTTGCCATCCAGCAATTCTACTTTTTAAAATCCCAGGAAAAAATCCTGAAGTGCACAAAGATGTTTATCACAGAATTATTTTTACTAGAAAAAATTGTAGACAATGCCAGTGGAATAGTAAGTGAACTGGTAAGGTAAAGTAGGATATATTTGTTCCATGAAGTATTATAAATATACAAAAAGGCAAAAATAAGCTATTTGTGTGGATGACTTGTATCTTTTTCTTTAATTTTTATAGTAATCATTTTATAGTTAGAAAACTGTTTCTTTTTGTTTTTGTTTTTGTTTTTTTGTTTTGTTTTGTTTTTTTGAGACAGGGTCTCGCTTTGTAGTTCGGGCTGGCTCTGAGCTCACTATATAGCCCAGGCAAGTCTCGAACTCAGCAATCCTCCTGCCTCTGCCTCCCGAGTGCTGGGATTACAGGCGTGAGCCACCATGCCCGGACTTTTTGTTTTTTTGAGACAAGGTCTCACTCACTTTGTAGTTTAGGCTGGCCTGAACTCACTGTGTGGGCCGGCCTTGAACTCATGGCAATGGTCTACCTCTGCCTCTCCAGTGCTCTGATTACAGGTGTGCGCCTCCATGCCTGGCAGAAAACTGTTTCTAAAACAAAAATATATTATCAGACTTAACACTTTTTCCTAAGTCCTTTCATTGCCTTAATGTCTGTGTCCATTTAAAAAGAATATCCTTAGCACCCTTGAGTTGACATGTATAAATTTTCTTAGCTCATTGTCCTCTCTACCCTGTCTTATCACTGGTCATTTTTTTCATAACATCATTTAATTTTTTTTCCTTCTAATCTGTCCTACTAATACCTGATCCAAACAATCTGATTTCCAAACTATTCTTTTTTTATTCATTTCCACAATTTCTATCTGATTGTGTGTTTGTGATGGAGGCTGAGTTTTTACATTTTTTTTTTAAGATTTCACAAAACTGGAATGTACTAATGAAAGCCTCAAAGTATAGATTCATTGCCATCTGATGAGTGATATTCCTACAGGTATATCCACATATCATAGTTTCTTATTACTTGAGAAACTTGTACATTCTCAAATTTTCAAAAACTGAAAATATTATGAAATCCCAATTGCCATATCCTAGAGATGTCTGTTGGTGAGAAGTCATGGCAGGAGGCACCTCCACATTGTCAAAGCAGGGGCTTCCCCAGAATGCCCCACGGCCTGCCAGGCCTGCCTTGCGTGAGTGCCATGAGTGACTCGAAGAGACTTTGGATCAGTCAGAGCTGGGCCGGCCTCAGGAAGACCTACCACCCTGATCCTTGAGTTATGCTGGCTGCTATTTTTCCTCATGGGCATGGATTTTCCTTGACTTAAGAGTAAGAAATAAATGGATGGATGAATTACAATTCACATTTATATATGACATGTCTTTTTTAATCACTAGGACAGTGTTAGTAAAACCTACCTTTAGTTATTAATCTAGTAATTTTTATATGTCCTAAAAATCTGAATAGTGACAACCTGAATGGATAGCTAGCCAACACAGGCAAATATGTATGGTATCTGTCACAAGAAAGAGGACATATATGAAGATGATAACTTTTTATATGTTAATAGTCTTATCCTGAATCCTATTTTACAACAAATCTGAGCCACCCACATGTACCAACTTTGTGGAAGTGTTAACTCATGTCTTCTTCTGCATTCGTCCCTCCTGATAATAGGAAGTGGGGTGCAAAGATCTCGATGACTTCTGTGGAGGTCACCAGCCCCATAGGAACAGAGCCAGAGCTGCATTGTGTTCCGACTTCCTGACCTGTGCTACCTGAAGGACAGGCCCTGGCAGGAGCCAGTTCTCTAGTCCAGAAGTCCAGTAGCTTCCCAGGCACATCTTGTTCACCCTTCTTATTTAACCAGACTAAACATCACTGTCCTTTATACATCTGTACAAAAAAAGGGATACTAGCCTAGGTGTCTTGGGTAAGGAGGACCCGGAGCGAAATGAGCGTGTGTGTAAGTGAGAGGTCGGGCTGAGAACAGTTCCCTGGTGGTGAACATCACTGCTGTGGTGGCTGCTTTCCCACTGGGGCTGTGGGGCCTCCCTGCTGGTCATTCTGCGAATTCTGACATGGTTCCTGCTGAGGGTCACCTGGACCGCACAGTAGTTCTTTGTTCCAGTCTCTGCTTCTCACCAGTGTACCTCCCTTTAACTCGTTATGCTTTTTCTTACCTCAGAGCTTCTCTGTGAACTAGGATCCTTAGTGTTAGTGTTTAGTACTCTGCTTTTGTTCAACCTCCAAAATCCTCATTCCCTTGAAACTCAGTTCTCAGTCCTTAGCTAAATCATAACTTGTTTGTGATTATACTTTATTCTTTAATGTTCATGAATTTTATCTCTTTTGTCCATGGCACATGGTTATATGTGACCCTGACAATGAAACACTTAAGATCAGTGTCATTTGAGGATTTGTCTCTGGCTTAGTTTGAGGTTGTGGGAGTTACTTACTGAGCTTTTCTTTTCTGGTAATTTTTTTTTTTTTGAGACAAGCTGTCACTTTGTAGTTCATGCTGGCCCTGAGCTCATTATGTAGCCCAGGCTAGCCTCAAACTCACAGCAACCCTCCTGCCTCTGCCTTCCAAGTGTTGGGATTACATGTATGAGCCGCCACAGCCGACATTGTGATATGTGGTACCAAGGATCAAACTCAGGACCTTCCGCTTGCAAGGGTGGACGCTGGAACCACTGAACTAAATCCCCAGCCCTCAGTGAGCATGTCTTAAGCATCCACTATGTCCAGGTGCCAGATGCCAGAATGCTGAATGGTTGGGTAGAGAACACCTCCCTTCCTTTCCTGTTTCACACTGTTGTACCCAAAACATGCCCACAACTCCTCATGAGGTACTCTCAGAAACTATGGTATTGTTAATGTTAACATTTGAATGCCAGGTATACTGATAGGAAAACTAAGGCTAAAAGGCCTAAATTAGTAAATAGACTAGTAAAGGCCTTGTCAGCTATATATAAGGACTCTACAAGGGAGATATGGGTTTCCAGAGCTCTGCGACTGCCCTTCTTTATTGTGTATCTCTTTGCTCCTTATAACCTCACGTACTGGTTTAGACCGTTCAAATTAAAGACACTTGTAAAATCCTATGTGCATGTGAAATTATGAAGTGTATGGTACCTAGGAGGAGGAATGGTCAAATTATGAGTAAAGCGTTTTTTATTTTTGTGCCTAGTTTTTAAAATATGTTTCTTTAAAGTATTTCAAATATCTCTCTATCAACAGATTCTCCTTGTATTGGTCCTACATGTGTTCTTAGGGCCTTTCTTACCCCCTCTTTACCATTAGAATGATATCACAAGTGGAAGAACTAAAGGTTTCTGGTGTAAACTTTTCTCATCTGTCTTCCCCTTAAATGTCAAACAAAACTATGTGTGAAATTGTTTTGGACTTTACAGTTTCTTGAACACCATTTATTGATACCATTTATTAGTATGAAAGGGAAAATTTTAATTTTTTAGATCTGTTTAAGTGTTTTCTCATAGAAATTTTGAGCTCTGTGGGCTTTTGTTTCCTGGTATAGAACAGAAAAAATGCTAACAGATAGTGTACCTGAATACAGACCTAAGGAAAAATATGGTACTTAAAAAAAATTATGGGTAGCAACAGGTATGTGTTAGAGTTTCAAAGTGGGTGCCAAAGACACATGTCGGTTTTCCCTGTGGCCTGGCAGCTGGAGTGAGGGCTGCCCTTGCTGCTGCGCCTGCCACATGCTGGTGTCCCCGATCCGGTCAGCCTGGTTGCTTTCATGAGCTCAGGAGAGGCTCCCCAGTGCTGGCTGGAGGTTCAGGTGTGAGAAACAGAAGGTGGAGCAGAAGGAGAATGAGAAGATACAAGCAGAATGGGGCTTCTCTTCCACATCTTTCCAGAGCCTGACTCCCCAGAACATGTATCAGGATCCCTCCATTTCTCTGTCTTCTTTCTTAGATGGATGCAATTCATAAGGCCTCCCTGCCTTTATTCAGTGCTGAATTAAGATGGAAATAAAGAGACTGAGCCTTGGACCTGCTAGCTTTATGATGGGGCAGCGCTGCAGTTGCTGGTTGATGGAGGGCAGACAAGCTCTTCCCTGAAGAGCTAGCCGGAAGCCCTTGCTCGTGGTGAAGGTTCCAGAGCATTCTGGCCACAATTCTTGAGTAGCTCTAGTGAAAGTACCCACAGGGGAACATACCACCTCAGGGCATTACTGTGAGCTGTCACCGGAGAAAAGCCTTCATTTGCAGACCAAAAGAGTCAGGCCAACCTTGGTGTCTTGAGGACTTGATCATTTATTTGTCTGATGTGTCTGGGCCTCTGCCACAGGTTTGGTGAGTCCCCTTAGGCCCGCTCCCTCCCGCTGTGGCTGCCACATGGTTGTTTACTAAGAGATAAAGACAGGGATGTCTAGAACAGAACATTATGTAGCCGTGCTTTCTCTTACTGTGCAGCAATAATACAGAGGATATGTATTATTAATTATGTGTTACTTTAAATGACAAGTACTTTTATTTTAAATTTTACTTTTTTAATATGGTCCAAACTCAGCTTTATTAGTTTTGTCAGCAGTTAAACTGTGCTATTTTTAAAATTTTTAAAAATATTCATGTCTTATTCTCAGGAAGACTCACTATTTCCCTGCCTGTGTTTTCTTTGCATAGAAAGCTTTGGATTTTGGAATCAAGTTTCTCTTAATCAGAAGATTATTTGAAATATTATTCCAGGGCTGTTACTAATAAATCATGGCCCATTAAAGCTGAGAGAGGCCCCTGAGAACGCCTCCCAGTGCTCCCTCTGTACAGAGGAAGCTGAGGCTTCAGGCTACCAGAACTCCCTGGAGGCAGCGGAGCTGAAGCACTCCTTGCTGGTAATGCTTTCCCTCCTGCTCACAGTTTTTCTGAATAGATTTTCATCTCCTAGTTACTTCAAGACAATAAACAGACTTTGCTCTGGATGAGACAGCAGGGTTTTCATAACAGGATTTGGTATAGCTCAGAAGTGTGTAAGCTTCCCGTTTACCACTTAACTGGTCCACAGAGTCGGAATGGAAAATTTGTCTAAGTGAAATGGTATTTCCTCTCAGACTCTATTAGGTAAATAAGTCACTGTGCTTTTCAATTCCCAATTTATAAGTCCACTTGGCGAGTTTTCGTTTTGCCTTAAATGCAGGTACCACTTGTAGGGTTCAGGGTGTAAATAGGACATGACACACCCCATGTGTCTCACGGGAAGCGTGTGGACAATGTGCAGATATAATCAAGGCACACCCTTATAAACTGATGAGTCCAAAGTCCAAGCGTGCATTTGGGAACCCACACCACCAATTGTTCATGGGCACTAGTACTTTGAAAGCAACACTTTCCTTAAAAAATAGTTTTACCTTAGAAGTCTAAATAACTTCTGTTTTCCTCATGTTCTAGAGGTCTTTTTTCCTTTCACCATTTAAAAAAATCTGTCTAGCAGTTTAGCTGCTGTTTTAAAAACAAAAACATTCTGAGCTCTCCAATTTTTTATTCCCTGCAATGCTGTAACACTTGTGTTTGTAAAGTTAATTGATTTTGTCTCAAACCTCAGATCATGTATCAGAACATTCAATTTTAATACAATGGTTAGATGAAACAGAAGACTGCATAATCTGTTTTCTTCCCACTACCATACTATATTGCTTAATGCCAAAAGCAAACTAGAAACATCAAGGTGCTTTTATGTGACTATGGAGTTGTCTCTGTCTCTGTCTCTCTCACTCTATCTCATTCCCTCTCGCCTCCCTTTTTTTTGTTTTTTAAATAACTCTGATTCTTGGAATAGTGGGAGGTAAAACTACTTTATTTTTAGAACAATAAAACCCCTCAGGTTCTTTATGACTCAGTCTCAACAGCGTGTGGCCACTGTCTTTTGGCTGCCACACCTCTGAATAGATTAACATGACTGTTATGCTCTATTATGATTGCCAGGGAATAGACTATTGAATGCATTGCTCAATTTTTTAATCTTTAATAAAAATTTACCTTGGAAAAGAGGAACTATTTCAGTGTGTTAAATTCTGACTGGATTTTACTAAAATAAATCCCTAATATTTCATATGGAACTGATTAAATTATTTCTTGGAACTATGTAGATTTCTATTTTAACTGTCCAGTACCATTTCATTGCATATGCAAATTTACCAAGAAAAAATATGGACCTCCAAATTTACAAGTAAAAATGACATTTGGGTAATACACATTTTTAAGACAGACAATATCATACTTTTAGATTTTAAAAGAAATATTGTTTCAAGTAATATCTGTGATACCCTAGATTTCATTATCAGTAATTTTTAATCTTTTTTTCCTAAAAGAAATATCTATGCAAATGATTTTTTTAATTAATCATGTTAACATTTCTAACATAACAGATTTTCACATAGCTTTCACAATTTATTAGATACAAAGCATTAAAACTAGAGTAATTTTAGCTACAAATTTAGGTTTATATTTAAATACTTTTTAGAAACCAGAGAAAAGAAAGTTCACCACATTATTTACAAACATTAATCACATTAGTGTCTCCTTAGTATTGACTATAAGGGTATTGTACCCTGGTACATGTAAGACAAACATGAAAACATACCTTGTCAGAAGATAGTAGTTCTCTTGAGAGTAGAATTTATCCACCCTGTGCTACTTATCTATAAGGTAAGTGTTCTCAGCCAACGTTTAAGAAGCAAAGATGAAAAGGTGTCTCACTTACAAGAAAAAATAACCTTCAACACAGCCCCTTGTGTGGCTGCACCCTGGGTGACACTGGAATAAACTGCTTCCACAGATTAGTCCATGTTAGTACTGAGGAGCGAGATTAAAACTTGTTACTGCTCATATGTTTTCCATCACTGTTTGTATCGTAGCCAAAACTTCTAGCTAAACTCTAGACGTCTACTGGAAGATTTGGAAAGAAAAAAAAAGGATTTAATAACGTGTGGCAACTGGCCACTGAAGTTGCAGTCAAAGTCACTCAAGACATACCTGATTTGTGAAAAAATTACTTTATGAAATTCGTAAGTGAATAAACACTTACAAATAAATTAAATTTCAGCTGTCAGCCTGAGTGTACTAATAAAATATTGAACAGTCTTGGGAAAAAATCCCAATAGTCTAGAGGTATAAACCCAAACTATAATGTACCTGAGAAAGAAGCCATGTTTTTGTTTTCTCCTAATCACCAAAGCTATTATAGTAAGCATATTTCTCAAGATTCCCCCCCCCCAAAAGCTCTTAACCCTGCCATAGGCATATTGGGGGAACTGCAGACCAGACCTTGCCAGCTGCCCCCTAGGCACAGCATGTGGAATGATGTAGACAGACACATGCAGCCAGGTGACTTCTTCCTGTATTTGTGCCACCTCCCCATTATGAGAGAGCCTTGGCTGTTCTTTCATTGCTGATGAGATCTGAGAGCAAAGAAAAAGCCATTGTCTGAAGAGAATCATTATTTGTGTCCCATTTTCCACTCCGTTCAAGAGATTGCCTAATTCTCACATCCTCTAAGATGTGATCATTAAAGAGTGGACATTTTTATTACTCTAGGGACAAAGACTCACTGGTGTGGGTGACTCCAGCAGATCCACCTCATTGCTGTATGGATTTGGAGGCAGCCTGTTTCCAAGGAGTGTTTTTGTGGGTTTGCAGAACTTGATCTCTCCTTTTATAAAGAATCTAACTATCTATTGTTCCCACTTGCAAGAGTGGCCCAGACTGTTGAAGGGAATTGCTACGTCTATAGAGGTATACTGGTATCTCAAACGTACAGGGCAGCTAGCCATGTGTTTGTCGTCCTCCCATATAAGTAAAATACTCACCCCGGGCTTTGAATCACCCGGGTCACCTCGGGCTCCCTCTATCACCGGCCCTCAGCATAGCTCAGGTACAGCTGTCCTACCTGGGTCAGAATGCTCACTTATTTTGTTATATTTTAGGGGCAATATATCTGTTAACTTGATGAAAGTATAAACTGGACTGTATTAACCATTCCACCTACATTTCCCAGCATCCGCCTGATTCCAACAGAGCATGGTCATCGACAGGGAGCTCTCATTGTCCTACACTATATTTTGCTTTTAACTTTCTATCAAAGTGTATATTACAAAAATATAAACGTATCACAATCAAATATAAATGTATTACGAATCACTTCTCACAAACTCACCCATGATTAAGAAACCCCAGCATTTCCCCAGTCCTTCCTTATCCTCCTTGAGACACTACTGCCTGACATACTAGGTTGTTCCCTGAACTTTGCCTAAATGGGATCATACTGTCCAGTCTGTCTTGTGTCTCACTTCTTTCACTCAACGTTATATTTTTGAGAGCTACCATTGCTGTTGTGTTTAGCAAGTAGTTCATTTATCTTACTATATAGTATTCTGTTGTAGGACTACAGCCCAGTATACTTACTTACACAATAGTACCTTGGTATTCATTGGTTCTGGGAGGTGCAATGTATACCAAAAGTGATGAGCACCAAACAAATTAGCTTGACAGAAAAGGTTAGCAAGTCACAAGGTAGTTGATACCCACAAGTTCTAGCTTGTGTGTTGAGCACCAAAAGGTGATAAGTACTTGCATAAGATTTCTGCACCAAAATGAGTCAAGAAGTAAGTTCAATACCTTTCAAAGTAGTTGAGTACCAATATATGACTTTATTCTTATTTAACTGGGATAGTTAACTTTTGAGAACTCAACATTTTTTAATCTACTTGGGGGGGGTCATATGGATGCATTTGTATTAGTAGAGATTTACTTTATTTAGAAATTACATGATTTTACCTTTTCTGGAGAAATCGACTTTTGCCAATATAAAGTTCCTATTTTGCAAGACAGTTGTTTGTGGTGTGGGCTCTTCAGAGGATGTATGTTTTCACTTCTCTGCTCAGACATAGACAGGTCCTAGTAGAACTCAGTTTCCTCAGCCTGGGAAGACAGGAGACTGTTTCTAAAAATGGGTTACACCATCTTCTCTTCCTCCCACTGCTAGTCTTTGCTCTCTGGTCAGAGTCTTGCGGGGAAGAAAGGCCATGTGCAGTACACCTTTGGCGCAGGTGGCATATTGCCTTGTTCATTCTGTTCTGCAGTAGAGGAATGGCCCTGCACCCAGCCCGTGCGCATCTTGTAGCTATGCGGTGGGAAGCTTCACCTCACATCTACCAGGCCGGGTACAGCAGACATGATCTAAGACAGTGGTTTACTTACCACGTCTTTCAGGTTATCATTCAGAGCACTCAGTGGACCTCTTATCTCTAAGTACCATAAGGACAAAATCTCTTGTTTTGGTTCCTTTGTAGATCCAGTGGAGGAGACATAATTCTTTTCTACAGTATATGTTTGACTTTATTTTTCTTCATTGGGTTTTGATCTAAATTTTGAAAAACTAGTTCTAACAGTATCTTTGGAAGTTATGAGGAAGCAGTATATTATATTGCAAACAACATAAATTACAAAACTGATAGAGTACAGTGGACTCTTGAGTTGTGACTGGCCTGACATGGGAACAACCTGGGTTATAACTGGACTTTTAATTTTAACTTATGACCAAAGTCTTCATTTAAGCCCAAATGCTGGCTGCTTGTGCTTCCAGATGGTCTTAGATACAGATTTAACCCTTAAAGAGTTCTGGAAGGAACATTACAACATCCTTTCTTATGTGAAGTGGGGAAATTCTGAGCCAGGGTCTGAGGACACTGAGGTCTGCCTGGAAGAAAATGAGCCCTAAAATTATACAGGAGAGAGATTCTGAAGGCTGTGTAGAGGAGTCTGACCAACTTGAATTACATCCTAGGGATCTGAGAATGAATTGACTTAGTAAGCCAAGTGTTCACTATAAAAATCTGTGTACTGATACTTTATATAAACAGTAACATTGTTGGCATACATAGAATTTCAGTGCAAATTAGTTTTTCTCTTGTTCCTGTACATTCCAGCCATTGTGAAAATAAGGAGTTAAAAATGCTAAGATCTCATATGTTTGTTACAGCCCTGTACAGCTGTCTGGATCAAGAGCAGTGGTTAGACATCTAGATACAAATCAAAACAGAGAAGGAACTTAGAAACCATTTCATATAAACTAAAAACAAAATAGATAAGGCTAAGGCGGGTGTTACAGAAGTTATGTGTAGCAGAGATGGGCTATGAACACGTGCAAGCCCTGCGAACAGTTTGTGTTTTCTATTGTTAGCCAGGACTACCTTTTAAAGGAACTGGAATGGATTATCTAACACTTTTGTGTAGTGGTAGCTACAAGGAAGACCATCTACCCATCTGTTTATCCAACAAAGAGTGTGAGAGCTCAGGAGAAAGACACTGGAGGGTGAGGATTTGGGGGACCCCTGTTGGGTGTAGGCTGCAAGGAAGAGTGCCATGAAAATACCACTTGAAGAATGTTGGAGACCGTTGAATCCTAACATATAAACAGACACAATATAAGGTTTTACATAGAGTAGGCACAAAAAGTGCTGTGTAGGTAAGGCTTTGTACTTTCATATTTAAGTGTCCTTCATGGTAGACTAGGCTCTTTGGTTTATAATTAATTTATACAGTAGTTCATGAACCATGGGCAGCATTCACCCTGAAAGTGTTTTAGAAGTGTATGATAGAGCCGGGTGTGGTGGCTCATGCCTGTAATCCCAGCACTCGGGAGGCAGAGACAGGAAGATTGCTGAGTTCGAGGCTTGCCTGGGCTACACAGTGAGCTCAGAGCCAGCCTGAACTACAAAGTGAGACCCTGTCTCAAAAAAAAAAAA
>PVIC010020038.1:0-30011 GCA_004025085.1 Thryonomys swinderianus | reverse complement strand
AAACAAAGAAGGGAAAGAAAACATTTGATGGTAAAAACAACCAAAAAAATGGAAGCAACGTTTATGTATATGGGAGCGGGGTTGTAGGGAGAGCAGGAGAAAGGGGAAAATGAGAATTAGGATGTGTCATGTACAGGTACGAACTCTCAATGCTGAATGGGATTGTGATGTGCATCTAAAATGTACCAATAAACTCAACAAAGGAAAAGAACCCCAGCAACTTGAAAAAAATGTATCAGTATAGTTAACAGAAGAAAAAACAAAACAAAAGCAAGACAAGCTAATGAAGTCACTTTCATCATTAGCAGAGAAATGACAAGGGCAGAGTTTTGTTGAGAGGATGATGAAGAATGTACCTTTCATATCTGGGAAGCGTCTTCCGAGGTCATATTGGCCAGGTTTCTGGCTCAAAGATGTCTGAGACAGAAAGTGATCTGTCACATGTTTGTAGAACCTAGAGACAGAATTCCTCGGGTTTGGGGACAATTATCTTTTGGGATCATGTCAGCTCTCGCTATGACAGTTCTTTCACTTGTCACTTCAGGTCAATGTCTTGAAGTTTTCATTTACCTTAGCACTCCTGTAGTACTTGTTTAAAATGTAGGTTCCTAGATCCAACCTGAAGAATAGCGTTCAATCATTTTGAGATGGACATACATAAATCTGAAAGTTATCTTATTATATACATATATAATACATCCCAAGTAATCCTGATACATGTGGTCCGAAGAATATACTGGGAGAGTCAAAGTAGCTCTGATTCAACTTTAAAAATTAGTTTAAGCAAGTTCATTCTAGGACCAATTTGATAAACACTAAAAACAGCAACAACAACCACAACTGACTAAGCTGGAGGAGGTGTTGCCCTCTGAAATCCAAGCTACTCAGAAGGTGAGGCAGGAAGACTGCACCTTTGAGCTCAGCCTGGGCAACTTTGTGAGACCATGTCAATATAAAAAAATTTTTAAAACGCTAGGAATATATCTCAGCACAAAACCCCAGGTTCAATTCTCAGTATCTAAAAAAAAAAAAATAAGCAAACAAAACAAAAAGCAGCAGATTAATAGTTTTTCTGTTTTCACACTGTATTGTTTTCATTATGTCTATGTTCCTTGTGTGGCTTAGTACACGTATACAACACACCTTAATTCCATTCCCATCTCTTTCCCTTCCCTCTCTCCCACTTTCTCCCACCTCTTGATCCCTTTCCTTTTTTAAAATAGTTTTTCTTAATAATTTTGTCTCATTATGTGAGCATTTTAAACCTCATCCGTTTATGAACTCTAATAAGTTGAACTTAATGTTTAACAGTAATCATAGTTATAAAGATGAATGACATAATAAGGTAGATAGATATCATTCTTAAAAGGCTGGTTGTGGTAGTATACACCTGTAGTCCTGGTACTCTAGGAGACTGAGGCAGGAAGATCACAAGTTTGAACTCTGCTAATGAGTTAATAGGACCCTGTCTCAAAATTCAAAAAAAATTGAAAAGGCCAAAGATGTACCCTGGATGTGGCTCAGTGAAAAGGCCTTGGATTCAATTCCCAGTGCTGGAAAAATAAATCCCGCAGGGTATAGTAGGAGGGTGGAAAACTGCAGCGATGATAGTAGACAATGACCTACCATTTTTCATCCAATATTCATCAAGACTAAGTAAGTTTGCAGCAGTCCTGCTGGTCAGTGATTTGGGGTTTGTTGCCTGGGAAACCAGACAGAAGTGTATATAGCTATCACCATGGTTAGGCTTCCATCTTTGTGCCCCTAAGGCTGATGAAATGAAAATGCCATTGCCCTATTTCTCCACTGGCTTTCCAAACACAGTGAACCCTCATCAGCCAGTCAACTAGGTCTTGTTGAAGACTGAAAATGTCTAGCACTGTGGGGCATTCAGAGAAGCCATGACCCACCTTCCTTTTAACCCATCCTTTTCCACAGTAATGCCAGGGCCCTTCCTCATTCATCTGGATTCTTTTGATATCACTACCACCAACACTGAAAGCTGAGGGTCCTCTCCTTCATAACCTAATATTAGTGAGTACCCTATTGTGCAGAACATTGCCAAATAATGTGATAAACAGAGACATGAAAATCAAGCTGAGGCCGTACTCTAAGAAACTTGTGGTCTAGTGTTGAGATACATCACGTATCCCACTGCAGAACAGACCAGAAGCAAGTATCCTAATGGGTCACTTCTGGCCAAGAACGGGATTGAGGTGGCTCTCGGCCATGGGAGACGAGCCCAGCTTTGGCCGGGTCTATCTGGAGATGCTGATGGACTTCCTAGGGAAGATGGTCAGGGAGTACTTGGAAAATTATGTGACCAGAGCTTGGAAAGAGTTAAAGGCAAGAGACACTGGTGACATTTGAGGCCACAAGATTAGGTTTTTCTGTCAAGACTCCAGCAGGCAGAAGGGGAATTAAAGAACAAAAGAGATGACTCAGAAGTACCATACTTCCTTATTAGATAGTAATTTAATCTGTCACTAAAAGGTTGAATTTGTAACATCAGAAAGATGAATTAAAATATTTCATTTGCTGATGAAAGTAATAAAATATTATTTTCCTTTGTTTTCTTTCTTGGGTGGGAAGGCTTAAAATATGTCTATGTAGCTTGATCAGTGTTTCTGCTAGGCATTTTTTTTTTCAGGAGAAAGTAGAAGGAATGATAGATGGGAGAAAGGAGAGACAGAGAATGAGTTCCCTATTATGATCACCTATAGTTGTTGATGACCAGGAATAACACCATGGATTCTGGATCCATCATGGATTGTTTGACCTTACATGGCTTTGCAGAGCTTCAAATGGTTTGATCTTCAAGATCCCCTATCTTTGGCTTGCTATGTTAGAACTGGGGTCTCCAGAACCGCCCCACAGCCCTTGAGTGTTGTGCATTCTCTTTCCTCATTTTCATATCGTCCTCTCTCCTTGTTTCCAATACGCAGTGTTGGAGTCCATCATAGTGGTTCCCTGAGAAGGTGCAGAGACAAGGGAGAAAGAAGAAAAACCAGTAAGAAAACAACGCCGAAGTATCGACTTGGAAATTCCCCTAGAGTGACTGCTTAGCCCCCTGCAAATTAAAATTGTGCACACGATCCTGTTGGGATGCATTTGTGTCCCTCTGAATGCCACACACAACTGGATCTTCTCTTTGGTGCAGGAGCACAGTGCCGGAGTAACTAGTAGATTTTCAAAGACCTTGCGACCTATGTTGACTTACTTAACAATGACATTTCCCCCAGGAAAATGAGACCTTGCCATCCACATCTTAATTTAGGACCGTGGGTGTTGCAGAGCCTATGAGCAGCTTGATGGGGGACCAGCTAGTTTGCTAGTGCAGAGCTGAAGGAGGACTTACTGGGGAGCTTTCGTATGCACTTGGGAACTTCCTAGGCAGAGCTGAGCCGCTGCGGGTGACGAGTGAGCTGATAGCTTCCAGAACATCCCATTTGGCAACGTGAGCCTTTCAGACGACAGCGGGGCCAAAAGCAGGTTATCATCACTGTACCCAGTGGTCGGACTGAGCAAACAAAGAGCTCTGTGAGGTGAGGAGAGGTGAGGAGAAGATTAGTGAGGCTCAAACGGGATAATTGGAAAAGCAAGGGGAAGGCAGTAAATTATGCCTCTTTCACTCGGCTTGGTTACCATATCGCTCGAGTGGATGGAATAGGTCAGCAACCAGTGGATGGAAAATAAACCCAGAAAGGGTCAAACAGGGGAGCAAGAGCCATGCTCCAAGGGTGCCTGTGAGTGGTGTTGCTAGATTTTCGTGCTCGTGAATAATGGGACATAATAAACGGGGTTTTCTGTGATTTTCTCGAGAGGTGCAGGGGCTCTGCCTCAAGGCAAGGACTTTAACTGTAACTACCATGTTCCCAGGCCTTCTGTGCCTCTGTGGAGCCTCGGGCCCTGACTGTGATTTCTAAGGTAGCCATCCCTGAGCATTTACATATTGAAAAGCACATTAGTTTGTTACACATAATATTACATCTTCTCTTTTGTATGACTTTAACACATTGATTTTTCTTTTGATAGGTATGAGTTATGCTTATTTATTCAGGATACTACAGGAGCATTAAAAATACTTGATATTGAAAGGAGGTGTTAGGTTTGTTAGACCTGAAAGGTATAAGTTATTAGAGCCAAGCTCAGTACAACTCTGAAAGGTTTAAGTCCCAGAAATTGGTCCTGACAGAGTAACTAGAGCTGAAAGAGAGAGTCACGTGGGTATAAATTTGCTTCTGTGGTTCAGAGACTGGTTGGGCAGTTGCCACATGTGGCCTAGAGCTGCTCTTAAGGATCTTGGAATCAAAAGCTGGTTAAGACGTCAGGTTTCTGGACAGTACTGAACTTAAAGAGGAAGCTCTTTGCATATTCTCTTTCCTTTCTCTGTGTAGGAGCAAGGTCAGTCCAGAAACATTTCTTTTCCAGGTTTTCTGCTCCCTCCCTCTGTGGAGAGAGCAGCCAGGTAGCAGGGACTTGATCCCTTTGATGGTGGTGCCTCTTACTTTGTCCCCAGCTGTCTATAGGCTGAGCCACACCCGCGCCCATCATTTTCTAACACTGTTAATCCTGAGGCTCTATCTCTGAAAGTCCTGTGCTTAGGGAAGGAAAAATGCCTCTTTACTTCCTGATGGGCAAAGAGAAACAAGGCACAAAGGCATGGACTCTGTGGTTGTGAATGTGAAGAGGGAGGATCATCAAAGGGAGTGTGGAGAGTGGAGGTGGCTTTCTGGAGTGCCTTAGTTAGCTCAGGCCGCGTAACAAAGACACTGCAGACTGAAAGGTTTACAAGAAAACTGGTGCAGTTCTAGAGATCGAGTACCAGCCTGCTCAGGTTCTGGCGAGGGCCCACTTCTGGGTTACAGACTGCTGTTTTCTCTCTGTATTCACAGCACAGCAGAAAAGACTCTCTGGGCCCTTTTAGGGCTCCACCACCTTCTCCTAATTGTCTCCTAATACCATCAGATTGGAGTTTAGGATTTTAACATGTAAATGGGGGGAGCAGATATCAAGTCTCCCTCCTCTGACATCAGGAAGTGAATGTCCCTGAGCCCAGGGCCTGCTCTGCTCTTCCTGTTGGCCTACCACAGTCCTGGATCCTCACAGTCCTGGGGCTGGCCTCTGGGCTCCTCTGACCTCCGTCCTCATCAACCCCTGCAGCAAAGCCCATCCATGTTAGATCCTCCAGTGGTTTTCCTGGTCAGATCTGACTACTGTGCTGGCCTTGGGAGCCAGTCCTCTGGGACAAGGGAAAGGGCTGGGGAGCACCTTGTTGGGATGGGTGTGCTGGGAAGCAAGAGGACTTCAGAAGAGCTACATGTATGCACTGCTGTGTCCCCTCCTCTTGAGAGCTGCAGGGACTCTGCCTTGAGGCAAGGACTAAATTTAAGCAGCATGACAGGTGGTGGGTCCAGGTAAAGAATTCACTAAAGACTCAGGAAGGATTCACCCAGGATAACAGAAACAGGAGTTATGTCAGTCCAGTTTAGAAAAAAAACAAAGGGCTCTGATGGGGGTCATACTCACCGGATTTCCATGCCATTCTTTGGCCTCATATAATGTTCGTATGGTGTGTCTGACTTCGGATAGACCAGAGAATAATGTGGTAAGTGCTTCCAATTTAATATTCCTATAATATTTCCACCACATCAAATTCCCACTAGGACAAATGTACACAAATGAATCATTATAATTTTTTTCTCCTCTTATTCCAGCCAATCCACTTGGGTGTCTGCTAAGAACTGATGCTAAAAATCATGAAAACAAAACAAAGCTTAGCATTATAATGTCATTTAAAGAGAGAAAAGAGTTCCAGGAGATCTTTTGTTGTGCCGGAAGAACACAGGCTGCCTATTTAAGTGACTTTTGTCTTCCCTTGTAGATAATCACGGAGTAATGCAACACACATCATCCTTGGCTGCCGGTGACGTCATCATGTGGCTCTGGCCTACTCGCTGAGCCGTGGAAAGGTCGGGGGTGCGGGGTGCGCAGCCTTAGAGATGTCTGTGCAGAACTCACTCTGATTCTCCAGGGACAACAGGAGCATCGCGTTCATACATGGCTGTGCAGGTCCCCAGCCTCGCACTGGTGACAGGGACAGGAGCGCACCTGTGTGGCAAGCACTGCAGACCTCAAAGGGAGAGAGAAATGCCCTCTGGGAGTGTGTCCTTGGGGGAGGTGATTTTTCTTGCCGGGTAATGGACCTGCGATACGGAAAGGCATTTCAGTGCCAGTTAGCACGCCGGGCAACTCTGGCAGGTACGTGGATACTTATTCCAACTCGTGGTCATGAGAGAAGAGCGTCATGGGGACTCTGCCTGGCTGGCAGTGACGTCCTGGGGAAGAGGGTGCAACGCCCAGAGTTCAGAGCGGCATCATGGAGTAAGGTGATAAAATCCCCGGGTCAGCAGCTTGTTTGCGCCATTCCAGTGGAGACAGCCACGACCAAATACTATGCAGTGGTTCAGGAATGTGGCCCGCAAACTGTTCGACATTCCTCCCTCTCAACTGGGGGTCCACAGCTCATCCCTTACCCTTGGGTTTGAGGAAGGGGCAAAAGAAACACTGGAGTGTGTGTTTGTTTCCTCAACCTGAGTAGGTCGCAGAGGTGGCAAAAATAGGACTTCTGGGACTGGATCGTAAAGGCCCACGCGACTGTGAGCGCGCTGCAGCACTTTCCGAAAGCTCCGAGCTGCACGGAAAGCAGGAATCCGACCACTCTCCGAGCTCCGTGCCAAGGCGCTCACGCGGCGGGTCCCCAGGGCGCAGTCCCAGCACAGCCTTCTCCGCCAGGCATCTGTCACAAGAGTGAGCCAGCCCGTGTGCCGGCTAAGTGTCTTCTTGGACAGGCTTCCAGCGACGCCTCTTGACGCAGCAGGTTGGCCAGCCAAGCCCTGCTGGAATTTCGGACCCACAAAATCATGACATATGGTGAGAGGGTTGGTATTTTAAGCCTCTAAGTTTCTGTATGATTTGTTTTGCAGCAGGGGCTAGTTAGAACACATTCCTGACCAGAATAGTTTCTAATTGGTTCACAAGTGTAACTTAATAAATGGAGTTTGCCACTTAGTAGTGCTTCATCTGGGTCCGATAGCTACCAGTACTTTTAATGAGTGTCTGTCTCATATACTCCAATAATATGGGGGGCATGAGGTATGAGGTTTTGTTTCTGACCTGATAAAATAATAATATGATGACTTACATTGGTTGATTACTGTGAATTAAATCATGGATTCTCAAAGTATGGTGCCCAGACAGTATCGTCAGCATCACCTTAGGATTTGTCCGAAATGCAAACTCTAATTCTATCCCACACTCCCTGAATTAGAAACCCTGGGGGGGCCAGGCGTGGTGGTACATCCCTGTAATCCCAGCTCTTCGGAGGCTGAAGCAGGAGGATCATCACAAATTTGAAGTCAACCTGAACTACATTATGATTTCAAGCCCAGGATGAACTTCATAGTAGCAAGACCCTCTCTTAAAGAACAGAAGAAAACAAAAAATCCTGGGAGTCAGCCGGCAGTGTGCGTTTTAATATGTCCTCTGGGTGATTCTGATATGTAATACAGATGGGAAATCACTGTAGAAAGTCCTTCACTTTCTTTACCTCAGTGAATCCTCAGAGTAGCTCTTCTTAGACCTGACATTTTGGGTAAGGTGATTCTTTAATTCAGGGGCTGTCCCATGCTTTGTAAAAAGAATTTAGCCACATTCCTGGTCTTTACCTACTGAATGCAAATGGCACCCTTTTACCCAATCGTGACAATCAAAAAATGTCACAGACATGGCCAAATGTCCTTCGGGAATCCAAAATCACTCTCAACACACCCTAAAAGAGAGCATTTTAAAACATACTCAGCATGCATTGCCATCATTTATGCAGCTATTAGAATGACTATCTTGAAGGAAGGAGTTTTTACTCCGTTTCCTAGAAATAGGAGGTGGCAAGTCATGGTGCAGGTAAGGCTATACGGGGGAGTGCCGGGTTGGCCATGAGGAAGAAGGAGTACAGGGAAATCCTGGGCGAAAGCTCTGTAGTGGCTGCACCAGGGTTGGCAGGCAGGGTCAGCAGGTTTGCACTTGAAGAGTGTGAGTGACTGACTGGCCTAGGCAGAGGGTCTGTATGAATTGCATGCTACCTGGCCCAGAGGCAACTAAGGAAGGGAAATAGTGGGCCAAATATGAGGGCCCTGTGAGAGAGTGCAGACAGGGGAGGGAACAGGCTGGCTTGCTGCACCCACGGCCCAGTTCTCTGCAGTGTCCAGGGACCGCTCAGCCTGGGAGAAACAGGGTCTCTGGCACCGGCAAGGGCCAGGATATCAAAACCTCCCAGTAAAGAGAAGGGCTTAATGTAGAGAGATGCAATTGCCCTATTTTCCAAAGAGCAAAGCTGAAATTTAGAGAGGTAATTTGTCATAAAACACAGCTCTACCAAGAGGAGCTCTGGATTCAGATTGAAGCCTGGATTTGCTGGGCCTCTCAAACCACGCTCTTACTAATGTGTTTCTGCTAGTCATCTAGTGAAGCAATCACCTGTAAGGGAGTTGAGACCTGTATAAAAACACAGTCAACAGAACAAAGGACAACACTGAGTAATTTCCACATAAAATACACTAAGCAACAAGAGTGAGAAGAGATTGGTTCCAGTGGTCAAAGAAGATGCTTCGGTTTATCTTCAGATCCGATAAGGTCCATGTTTTTAAGGCTTCCTTCCCAGCATGGTGCCACAGAGAGCTGGTGGAAACTCTCAGAAATGGGGCTGAAGAAGAGATTTTTGGCCAACAGAGGTGGGCGTCCCAGCCATGAGGTGAAGAGTCTTGCTGCCACATCTTTCTGGCACGACATGCCATCGCCATCCAAAGAGTGACGGGTCTGTCGAGTCATGGGGTGAAACCCCCCAAGACCACGGGCCAGACTAAGCCCTCTCCCATCATAGTCGCTTATCTTAGGCTTTGGGTACAGTGACAGAAAATTTGATGGAAAGGACGCCAGGGGTCCTGACTCAGAGACGTGGGCGGACTTGGAGAGTTGGCCAGAATGAGCCCAGGCAATCCTGCAGAGAAGGGGAACTCCGAAAAGATGGAGCTGATGTGATCAAACGGCGGCCTCGGTTACTTGAAAGTGGGCTAAGGAGAGAGAAGAGGATGTGGGTGCAGCAGGATCCCACTCACATTCACAAGCGAAACCCTCTGGAGTCGGGACATGTTGTATGAGCTTTTGGCTTGATAGATTAAATATTAAAAAAAATCTCCATGTAACAGTAGGGCCATAGTATAAATGCCTGAGCCAGATTTTATAGTAAGAATCCTACTGGAAATGTCCAGTTGACATCTTATGAGATGATATGTTAGTCTGAGAATCTGTGACCAACAGGGAGAACATAAAGAAAGACCTTTTCATGTGGGTTGACAAGTACATCAGAGGTTTTGGCAAGTGTGACTGGCAGCTCTTCCTTCCTTTGGATGTCTCTGTCTGCTCCCGCTGTGCCAGGCCCTGTGCCGAGCAACTGGGAGTTCCAAACCGCTGGTCCTGTTAACGAGACGGGAAGTCTGCCGTGGAAATGCTGATCTTGCGCAGCCTAGCTTGGGACAGATGTAACGAGTGGGCACCCGTCCTCATGGGGACAGGAAACACAGTGGCATGATCAAGCTTCCTGGGACTGAGGCCGCACATCTCCCACTCTCTGGGACCGTTGTGTCTTCCATCATCACGTTCACACTCTAGGAGGTTCCAAATCACGGCAGGTGGGGGGGATCATAATCCACGTGACTGCACTGACTTCCGTTCATGATGAAAAGATGCCACCTTCATCCTCCATGACTTCTGAGACCTTTGTTATCGTGAACACCAAAGCCAGCAGTTATTAGCAAGAATTTAACCAGAGTATAAGCTGCAGAAGGGCAGAGGTGTTTGTCTATATTGTTCATTGCTCTATCCATGGTGCCTGGCCCCACGGGCCTGTAACAGCTCTTTACTGAATGAAGGAAGTGGAACACAGGGCAGAGGAGGCAGGGAATCATGCAGGTGAGTCAACAAGAGGATAGGGACACTTTTAACAAGGAAAGTGGGAGAGTATGAAGTGCAAATTTGGCTTTAATCAAAGATCTGCTGTGTTTGGGTGGGGTAGGAGTGGGGAAAGCCTCAGGCCCTAAGGCTGTTGAACTAGAATTGTAAGTAGCCTGGCACCTCTTAACCGTGGTTCTGGGAAATGCTCTGCATATGGCAATGCAACAGTTCAATGTTTCTGAAACCGTGCAAAGGCTCCTCTTGCTGTTTCTAACTTCCAGCCCATGCCGTGTTCAGAGAACACGAGTACCAGACACATCTGAGCTCAGGGTCCCATGTGCCCTTTTTTCTGCATTCGTCCCAGTTCAGGGTTAAGTCGGGCCCCTCCCACCCAGAAGTGCCCACCCTCTTCACTCATCCTTCTAAAGGAGGTGACAAGGCCACAAGAATGATGGAGAAGAGTCGAGGGAAGCCCCCAGCTTCCTTACCAATACCTAATCACGCATCTGGGCTGAAGGATTGTGCAATCAGCTTTCTATAAAATTACTTTCAACGGGAAATGATGTTCGACTCAGTCTCTATCAGGCAATAGGTTTTCAACATTTTTCCCCCCTAAATTTAAATTCTCAGGTTTGATTTGGAATCTAATTTACTTCTCTATTTACAGATCTTCTTTGGAAAGATCTTCTTTTTTCTAATACATGTTCCCTCCCCCAACTCCTCATTTCTGCATGTGGTTGTGCTCTCCTTTTACTTTGGTCCAGCAATGTGTGCACCTCAGCAGCTAAGACAGGAAGATGGGTGGAGTCTTGAAAAAAACCAAGCAGATCACACTGTGCAGTGAACATGTCCGCCTGGTGCTTCCCACTCTGATGGGGCTTAGTGCTGAGCTGTCATTTGCTCTGGTTTAAAAAAAAAAAAATCCCCTAATTTCACTGTCAAGATTTTGAGAAGCATTCTTATGGTTTTAAAGAGATTATCACATAATTTGTTCATGTTTAAAGAATTATATTGTTAAATAAATTTGGCTCTCCAGATTCTAAATGACAAAAACAAGTGATGTTACATCATTTGAATTATGAAGTGATAATGTCTTCCAATTCTGCCCCAATCAAAAGTGTAACAGTTTAAAGCTTATAATAATCATGTTCAAACATATTCAGATTATAATTACTTTTCTTCTGATAATGATAGCCCGTCTGATTGGATGATTACCTATTTGACTTTGATAAGTCTCAGAGGTCAAAAAACGGATAATTGCAGACATCTGTTTTCTATGGAAAATATAATCTCAGAAAATAGTGTTTAAAGTGACATCTGCAAATATGTGTTTTAGAAAGAAACTTGCACATTTAAAAATCACAGGGAAAAGAAGCAATTCCTAAGCTACTATGCATCACACTGTCTTTGTAAATAGATGAACAAGTTTAACTTACTAGTATTCATGTATGCATAAGTAATTACAAGCAGGCATGATTATATTTTGTGCAGGTAGAATTAGAAATGGAAATAGATTATGAGAAAGGAATTTGAACAAGTCTATGACACGGAATGATATGGAGACTTCTCCTTACTTTTGTTCTAATTTGGTCTAGACATGCAGAGGGTTCACTATTTTCCTGGTTGATTTTTTATTTTGAAGTTGTAGCTGGAAGATCCCTACGGTGATTTCTTGTCCTCACTGCTCCAGTTGTGAGATGGCTTCTGGTGGAGGAAGAAGGCTTCTGGCTGCCAGGGTCCTCTGTGTGCAGAGATGCTGGTTTCTTTCTCTGCAGGTGTAGGAGCTTCCCAGCTCTTGGGGAAATGCTGAGAGCCTCTCCCTCCAACCAGCCAGCAGATGCCTCCTGTAGCAGACACAGAGAACCGTCTTCCATATTCCCTCCCACACATGGCAAAACTTCCTTCACTCTAACTCATTAAAGGGAATCTTCTTAATGCATGCAAGACCTGGATTGTCAATTTCACAGATTAAGCTTTCTAAACTACAGCTTTCGCCCCAGCACTTCCCTCCTCAATGGCTCCTCAGTGTCGACAGAACTGGATGAATCATAATCTTTGGTTTATGTCATATCAGTATAATTAGTCTATCAAAGAGCTTCATCAATGATTATTTGTCTACATTAAAATTTTACCTATGTCAACCTTAAAGCTTAGAATTTCAAGAAAGTGCCCCAGCTGAAAGATGGTGGTGGAAACAAAACAAAACAAAATAAAACATGGTGGTGAGCTGAACAATTACAGCACATACTACTAAGGATCTAGACAGGGGGTGGTGAACCTATGTCACATTCGTCACACCTGGCTGTTTATTATCACTGAAAGCTCTAAAAGGTTCACCATCCTTGGTCTAGGCCATCACTAGAGTGAGTCATGATCACATGATGCCTGGTGGCACTATTGCAGCCAGTCAGTCATGCCCTTCTGTGCTACATAACATCAGAGTTCTACAACAGCCTTTATCAAGTTGTGTTGTTTTTATGTGTTCATCTTCCCTCAAAGTCAGTAAGTGTTTTAAGGCCAGACTGGGTCTCTCTACTCATGTTTGCACTCCAAATGCCAATCACAGCACCTGACAGTAATGGTTAGCAAACAATCAATCCATGGGGATTTCCTGGGACATTCCTGCACACTCCCAGGAAACCATAGACAGCCACACAATTTCAGTCAAAGGAAGGACCTCTGACTTGTATCCCTTCAGTATCTCCTCCGGGCCTCACACAGTACTAAGCAGGTATAAATATCGTATAACTACTTATTGATCAGTGGAGGCTTCAGTTCCATCAGAAAATTGATAAACTGTATATTTAGGGAGAGTGACTAATTTATGTCAATTTTTCCTGAAGTATCCAGTTTGGAAGCAGAAATTTCTATGTTTAGAAATTTCTCCATTCCTAGTCAAACAGGCAACAATATAAATGCTAATACTCTCTCTCCTTGTCCAAGTTTTTCAAGGACCACTTTTGCAAACTTGACATGAATTTCTGTATATTTGACAGTAACTAAAAAAAAATTCTTGAGGATTAGTCTAAATTTAGCTGCATTGTTATTCTTCCTACTCAAAAAATTTCAAACACATCTAAGAGATTTCATTTGTCGGGATGGATTTCTTTTTCAGGGTGGTGGAGGTAGGAGACAGACATCGCTTAACACACATTAGGAATTTCTGGCCAGAAGGTGAGTCTATACCTTTAGGTGGAAGCCATACCCACTGGACAGAGCATTGTGGGTAGAGGAAGCTGTTATAAGCTACTAGCTCCCTTTGTGCAAGACTAGCTTCTTTGGAGCCTAACAGAAATCTTTTATTAAATCTCTAAGAATTTTCATATTCTCCACACTGCTTCATTTTAATTCCATCCCATACCCATTGTTATTGAGGGAATATTTACTTGCTATTGAAGAAAGCCATGTGGAATGGATAGTCGATAATTTCATCAGGAGTAACTTATTTTTGTGCTTTCAGTGGAAAAGGGAGGGAAATGTTTCACTCAAGTAGCTTAAGAGCTTTTGAAGAATATTTACAAAGAGATATTTTTAGACAGACCAAGATTATTTCCTTATTTTTAGTAGAAAAAGAGGCAAAAAAAAAAAAGTCAAAGTCTGAAACAAAACAAAACAGTTAAGACATATCTAGAGAATATAGTCGCCATCGATTTTCATATTTCTCACTTAACAAATGTTGAACACAAAAGGACGCATGTTTATTTCAAGGGAAAGGCCCAGAGGGGAATGACTGTGACTGTAACTTACTTTCCGAGCTATGTGTTGGTTCTTTCACTATGGAACGGGGCACGTGGTAAAGCAGATGCAGAGCAAAAACAAAAAGCCACAAGTGACAAAACTAGCAGAAGGAAAATGCTGCCGCAGTGGGTTCTGGAACTCTGACACATATACCGTTCACAGTTTACATAAACCAGAAGCTTCATTGTTCCTTCTTTTGAGATTTCTAGGTGAACTGTGTCTAACTGAAGAAGGTGACTTAGTCCATTTTTGCTCCTGTAACAAAAATACTACAGATCAGGTAATTGCTAAATAACAATTTATTTCTCACAGTTCTGGAGGCTGGTAAGTCTAGGATCAAGGCACCTGCAGATCTGGTGCCTAGTACAGGCTTGGAATCTGCTTTCCAGATGCCACTTTCTCGCTGCCTCCTCATATGACAGTAGGAGGAGGCAGCTAGGCTCTTTTATGAGCCTGTTTGTGGCCTGTTTAATGAGTCTTGTTTATGGTAGCAAACTCTAATGACCTGATCATCTCAGAGAGGCCACTGGTTTCAATGTATGGATTCTGGAGAATGTCTACATTCAAACTACAGCAAAAGTGACTTTCTTTTAAGCCAGGCAATCAACTTCTAGCTAACAATGCTCTCCACTCCCTGACATAAACTTGGTCCCAGTGATCACAGTGTCTTGCTTAGGCAATTGTAATAGTTTTCCTGCAGCTAAGTCTGCAGCCTCTGCCCCATCCATATTTCAATCAATATTCTATCCCTTCCCTGGGGATTTTTCTGATTTGTGTCTAGATGAGCTTCCAAAGCCTCGTGCACTCCTAAGAGGGGCTTTTGCAGAGGAGGCTGGATCTAGAGTGTGTGATGCTGGGATCAATTCATGCTGCAGTGCTAGGCCCAAGGGCATTAGCATTAAGGGTGTGAGTGCTACGCACCCTAAGGAGTTTGGATAAGGGACAGAAAAAGCTGTGGTTGTCCCTTGGCTTTTGCTATCTTCCATGTGTGATGAACTGTTTCTCCTCTGCTATGCTCTTCTGCCATGTGCCACTTTGCCTTGAAGCCAGCCAACTATGGACTCTACAAACTGTGAGCTAAGTAAACTATTCCCCCTTTTACTTTGGGTGTCTGGTATTTTGTCTCACCAATGAGAGATAAATAAGACAGGTATGACAGGTAAGACAGGTTGAAGTCTAAGAACCCTAACATAGTCCTGATGACCTGTGTAGTTTGACCCTATTTACCTTTCCTCTTCATTATACACCACTCTCTCCATGTCTTTCTGCAACTGACCCAGGGCTTGACCATTTCCTCATTCTGCTATATTTTCTTCAACCCTAGGACTTTGGCATATGCTGCTGCCTCCACCTAAAGAATGTTCTCTCTCATTCTTTAATAGGCTAAACCCTTTCATTGCTTCAAGGTGCTGCTCAAGTATATATCCTCAGGATAATTTTCTTAAGGATCTGTCTAGTTCAATTCTCTTTTGACATGTACCCCCTATCCTGTGTTCCTTTCATTAAGATAATTCATGTGAGGGTATAAAAGTGGACTCATTTTCATGATTAAGTGACCTCTGTCACCAACTCTGTGGTCATACAAGTAGAGTGCTTTTGCTTAAATTTCCTCAGTTAGTGGGGTGATTGGTAGCCACTGGTCAAGAGCTTGGAATTTCTTGGAAGGACTTGTTTTAGGGATGCCATTGTGTGCTGAACAGGCTGTGTAAAATAAGGACTGGACTTGAAAATGTTAAGAGGAAAATTCTACCTCTGATTCTATTCTTTGGACTTTCTGGGAGACATAATATATTTAGCTTAATTTCTGTGTGTACACAAAAAATTAAAAAGTTCCATGATCACCACGCCCACCACACCAAATACACTATTCTTCCATGACTCTGCTTTTTTACTCATTATATTAGTTCAAAGCATAGGTGTTGGATTTGCTGCTACAACAAGTGTGATGATTGAACTAGAGAGCGATCTCTCTCATAGGAAAGTCTGGGCAAGTGTTCCAAGGCTAGTGTGTGGCTCAGGATGTTGGTCACTCAGACTTCTTACATCTTCTGGCTGTGTCATCCCTAACATACCACTTAATTCTGGGGTCCAAAATACCTGGCTAACAGTCCCTGTGACCGCCATATTCTAGCTATCGGGAAGGAAGAAAATGGAAGGGAAGGACTTACCCTTTTACTTTGAGGACATGAACTATAAGCTACCCATGCTACTTCCAATTTCAATCCATTGCCAAGAGCTATAGCTAGTAGCAAGGTACACAGCATTGTGATTTTTAAAAATGAGCATACTGTTGAATTTCTGGTGGCCAAGAATCTTGCCCTTCTTTATGAACCATCCTGTAATGTCTACTTGAGAACCTGTTACATAGCAGTAATTGCTTATTTAATTAATTAATGGAATAAATTGAACTTGGTATGGTCCAGAGTAACTGAATGCTGATATGGCAGATGTTATCCAAATACCAGTGTTTCTATAAACTAGAAATAGCTTACTAAGTCTTTTTGAGTTGCTCTATCTATCAGCTCACGTAATTCGTCATGCAAACAGGTCAGAGGAATTTGAAACGAGATTCAAGTATGGTCTTCATAAAGTATGTTTTTCTGGGGAGAGGGTCCATGAGATTTTTCAGTGGTTTGTAACCTGAGAATGTTTGAGAAACCCTGATACTGATATGAGGATTTGTGGGTCCCAGGACATTGACTGAAATCCAAAGCCAATTGAGATAAGAAGGTGAAAGAGGAAGGCAGATGGGGGTCAACTTTTTACCTATTTTACTGAAAGTGCTGATATTCAAAAATGTTGCTTGTGTCATTTGACGGGTGTTCTTTTCACTACTGACCACTGGATTAAAGCGAGCTTACTCCTTGGACTGCACTGGATCTGCGCAGACCGACTCATCCCCTTTGCTTGCTATGGCACTTGTCTATCTTCTCCCGTTGCGTTAAGCCATTGTGTCTTCCCAGGCAGGGAAGGGGCAGGTTGGTATGCAGTAGGGAGAGGCTGGCAGCCACGTGCTAATGAAAGTCCTTTCACCTGGAAGGACACATCAGAGGTCCAGAAGCGCTCAGTTCTTGACAATGCATACTAAAACATAATTTCCGGCAAAAGCCTCCCATCTCCTCAGTCCAATAACTAACAGGAAAGCCTGGTAAGTTCCGAACTTTCATTGCCCCACAAAAGTGAAACAAATAAAATATTCACAGCTTACCTTGCTGCTTATTTGAGTTATGCAGGCAACATCTTTAGGAAGGGCTGTATTTCCTGATTTTTTAGCTTCAGTGTTTGCCATCCTGGATCCCAGAGAACCTTCCCTTGCCTTGCAAGTTCCTCTTCCAGCTGGGAAGCAGTTGGCCTGTGACAATTATGCCAACTCAGGGCTGTTAGGAGTCAGGGGCATGGAGAACTTCACTTGAGTATCTCTCCCATTCTCACCCTCACCCCCATCAGCTTATTTAAGGAAAGCAAAAGAAATAGAACATGGGATACTTGAACAAATAGAATCTCTGGCAAACTGTGGAGGCCCTCAGTGCCTCCGTTTTTGACCTCAGTTATATCCCTATTTGTTGGTGAACAATGTACTTTCTTGTCTTGAGAGCTCTCCAGAGTGTATCACTTACAAACAGTAAGAGAATTGGGCATCGTATATGCATATAAATGACATCCTTAATAATCACTGACTAAATATGCTTCAAGAAAGCAACCTGGCATTCCCAGGGCCCTTGCAGGGATTTTCCTTGATTCTGCAAAGCCTTGAATAATACTGAAGCTCTGTTATAACACTGAGCTGCTTTTGCATTTTTTTCCTAGCCTTAGCGTTGAACATTATAATATTAGTTGTTTAAATTTTCATAGAGTCCAAGGTTCAGAAGAGTTCTCGGGAAGTCATTTAAATTCATCCTCCCACAGGTCTCCTGGTAGGACTGCAACTTGGCTAACAAAGACAAATGGTTTCCTATCTGACTCTGAAAGGTCTCCGGGGAAAGATTCCCTAACCAACCACAGTAATCACGAATTGCTAACAGGACTGTGCCCCGCTTTAAGAAAACCTGACTCGTGAGAGCCCCTGTGGCAGGATAATTTATTGATATACTAATCTGAGCATTGTTCTCTATAATTTGCCTGCCCCGCCCTACCCCTACACCGGGAACTAGCCCTTCTGTGCCCTGCTCACAGAGGGGACAGACCGCACTCGTGCTGTGATCCTATGGCTTTGTTAGGTGAGAACAGAGAAACAGGATTCTCTTGCTCCTGTGCTAATCCTAACATCAATGCCTACCTTCTCCAGCACCCATGTAAGGAGGCGTTGCTCTGGGGAGAATTTGGATCTGCCCTGGAGACGCCCTGAGTTGGCTCTTCGTGAGTTAGCTACGTATTCCTGGAGAATGCTTTCATCTCTTTTACCTACGGTCCCATTACCTGTAGAATGAAAGGCTGACTTAATGACTTTCAGGAACCACCCTGTTTTTGATTCAGTGAAGTTATCAGTCTTGCGGTTCTGACTCCCTGGAACAGCTGCAGAACATTTGCCCAAAGGCTCTTTCGGGTAGGGCAGCCAACATCAGCAAAGGAAAGAGGGTCCCTGCAGTATTTGTGACCAGCTTACTGTCTAAAATTCACACTTAACTGGGCATCCAGTGTTTGCCTGCCAACCCTTTTGGGGGCCACCTGCACTGTGGAAGGTAGGAGGCTGAGGCTGGCAGAGGCTGGCTCCCTTTCAGACCTGTCTGGATTGCACCATTGTTCAGGGTACAGGCTTGTGTGCTTCTTCTCCTTCCAGCAAGCCCAGTTAGCTTCCAGAATGGGCATCTTGACATGAATCCTACCCTTGCACAATTTTCTTCAAAATAAATATTTAACAGAAAAAAAAATCTATGCATTTTGCCAAAGGTCAATTTTTCTTAGCTTTATAGAAAGGACAGAGCAGACTGCTGAATCCTCAAGCAAGGAGAGACCAGCTGTTCAATGGATTAAAATGATAGAAATTCTTCCACACAGCCTCTTCCAGGGAGAACATGACTAGTGTGACCAGTGGGATTGTATTTTTCCTCTCTCCTCAGAATTTCTATGATACAGAAAAGCAAAAGGAGTCAAAGTACAGATTGTTTTTTTTGTATAGCACTATAAACCTTTTTTAAAGTGGCCCATGAACTTTTCTATTCTGTGATTCTGAAATTACATTTAATGTCACACTCTGATATTTTTTTAAATCATCTGTGAATCAAGCCATCCTTGATGACAAAGAGTGGACTTCCCGTAATTTCCTTTTTTTTTTTTTTTTTTTTGCTTTTGAGACAGGGTCTCGCTTTTGTAGTTCAGGCTGGCCCTGAGCTCACTATGGTGCCCAGGCAAGCCGCCGCGAATTCAGCAATCCTCCTGTCCCTGCCTCCCGAGTGCTGGGATTACAGGCGTGAGCCACCATGTCTGGCATTGTGGTATGTGGTGTTGATTGTTGGTGGGCGTGTCTCCATGCCCAGCATTATATGTGGTTACCGGGGATCGAACTCAGGACCTTGCACTTGCGAGGCAGGCGCCGGAACCACTGAGCTAACCTTCTGGCCCTTCCCGTAATTTCTTGACACGAAACAGGTTAGAATCTAAACCTGAGTGCGGAAAGAAACATGATTTATGTTTTATCCAATTAGCACATACAAGACCTTCCTGTGAAAGGAACATGATCTTGGACAGAAAGTCTTTCTCCCTGATTTACCCTATTTTTAATCAAAATAAGGCACTGGCACATGTAGGATGCAGTAACTCACCATCTCAAGAACAAAGGCTGCTAAAGCACATAGAAGTTACAGCATCAAGTGCCACCTCGTCCATCACAAGGGGGTCAGTCTGGGAGTCTGGGCACAAAGGTGGGAAGTCTGTTGTCCAGTGGAGTTTAAAGCTTTGGGAATCAGAGTGGCTGAAACGCTAATGCTCTCAGTGCATCCATGTTTAAGTTTTGAGTTGAAATTAACGAGTCTGATCTACAAAAAAAATGGATAGGTCTTAAAGAATCTTTATGAGAGAGAATGAGAGAAGATGGAACCCAAATGAAAACAATTCAGTTACTGATGTTAGGTATTCATAAGTGTCAGCCTGATATCTCTCTCTCTCTCTCTCTCTCTCTCTCTCTTCTCATATCTTATAATCTAAGTTTAATAAGAGTAACAGGAAATGCCCTAAACCCCATTCATTGCTCCTAATTTGCTCTGTGGAGAGATAAAGTTTTACCTGTATTCATAAGAAGGCAAGTGGGGCTCAAGCCTGTAATCCCAGCACGCAGGAGGCAGAGGCAGGAGGACTGTTGAGTTCTTGGCTTGACTGAACTATGTAGCGATATCAGGGCCAGGTTGAACTACAAAGAGAGACCTTGTCTCAAAAAAAAAAAAAAAGAAGGCAAGTGGGAAATATTTCCCAGCTGTGCAACATCCACAAGAGTGATGAGCTGGGAAATTCGTAAGATTCAGGACCACAGGCAAGATTATCCTTCTCAAGTGCATTTCAAACAACTTAGCATCTCAACTGAGTAAATTCTCAGCCCTCAAAACAATTCAGCCTGCTTCAGCATTTTCAAATGGGCAGGACTTCTGCAGCATAGGTAAAATGGTCCAACTTTTGCCCTGAAAATATATCTAGATATATAGACAACTGTTTAAAAGGAAAGTGTTACAGACACTTAGCATTAATGATCCTCTGAGGCCCAGAAATGTGAAAGGGTAGAGATGGGCTGTGTCTGGAGCTGGGGGAGCAGGAGCTGGATTGAAAGGTGGGAGAAATTAGATCAGATATAGAGCTACCTAATCAAGGTCAAGCCTTTCTTAGCCCATTACCAGGGAGAGGACAAGCCAATGAACCTGACTGTGTAATTGCTATTTCTCTCTTAAAAAAAAAAAAGAAGAAGAAGAAAGAAGGAAGGGACAGGCTTAGATTCTCTGTAGGTTATTTCTGAATAATAGATATGCTTTAAATTCTTGTTATAATTAATCAAATCTATGTTCTTTCAGAGTAGAAAACTAGATGCATGCATCATTAATGGCTTACCGTAAAAGTACAATCATGCAAATTTAACAGTCCGCTATTCATTCCAGTTGAATACTCTGCTGATAATACGTAACTTCCGACCGCAGACAGCATGTTGAGAGTTTTGTGCGCATTATTTGCCTCTCAACAACAGATGAGGAAACTGAGGCTTAGAAATCAAAATGAATTATATGGGATGCCCCAAGAGTCAGAATCCCATCATCTCCCTTCAGTACAATGTGCATGGTTATTGTGCTGTATGTTGTCCTCTGGCTCCCTGCAATACACGCATCCTTGCCCTCAGGAACAGGATTACCTTAAGGAGCCAAAGGAGACAAGAGGAGGTTTAGATGCTAGGGAGAAAACGGTGGCAGAGCACCCCTCTGTCACAGAGGGGTCATTGAAAATCTCTGATGACCACGCTGAGACAGACAGAATGTATGTGTTTGGTGTGGGGCATGGTTTACTGCTGCAGTGGATCGGTGATGGGTTGGCATGGTAACAGACTGAAACATTGTATAGGTGGCTCCAGAATTTAATTTTTGTCTTTTGGCTTCTCTAGGTGCCAACAGAAGTAATACAGAAGTAGGACTTTTCAGATTTTTAGGAAGTATTTCGTTGAGAAGGCAACATTTCCCTGTTAATAAAAGCTAGGTCAGAAATAAACCTCTCTTCCCTTTCACTGAACCAAGACAGCACTGAACAGCAGACACGATGGGGGTGGCTTCGTGTTTTAGTGGCACAGAGGGAAGAGAAAGGTATTTTACCCTCCCAGACTCAGTTTCCTTCTTGGAACCATGAGATTTGAATGCTTGCCTTGCTGAGTTGCTATAAAGATCAGAGATTACACGTGGTCGTGTTTGCCACAGAGAACATGCTTGGTAATGATAGTTATTATGGGTCTATAGTTATCACTGGGTGGGTGAGAGAAGGCTGAGCTAAGAAATGGTTTTCCTTTCCTTTCCTTTCCTTTCCTTTCCTTTCCTTTCCTTTCCTTTCCTTTCCTTTCCTTTCCTTTCCTTTCCTTTCCTTTCCTTTCCTTTCCTTTCCTTTCCTTTCCTTTCCTTTCCTTTCCTTTCCTTTCCTTTCCTTTCCTTTTCCTTTTCCTTTTCCTTTGCAGTGCAGGGTCTCGCACATGCCAGGCAGGGCCTCTTCCACCAGGCTACACCTCCAGTGCAAGAAAGGAAAATATTTTAAAGACTAGGGGAAATCCAGGGAAGAACGGGGCAGCGTCATGAGGCCTGAGAGCCCTGCTCTTGTCCATCACTAACCCTGGCCTTTTAATGAGCCCTAAGCAGCTTCCAGCCGATGAGATCTGGTGTCTGCAAAGACAAAACAGAGCCAAAAGGCGACGTAACATGGAATGACGGCCCGCATTTCCCTCTAATGAGTCAGCCTGCTTCCTTACGATGCAGAGCTGTTTGGAGTCCAACTGGCTGCGAGTGTGGTCGCACCCACCCTGCTCCTCACGTGCAGAGCGGGAGCGGGAGCACATGCACACGACTGCCAATCTCACGGTTGATCAGCGGCAAGCCAGGCACCCGGAAGTGTGAGGTGCCGGGAGGCGGGGCGCTGGAGCTGGCTGTCAAGGGCGACTGACTGGGAGTCACGCAGGCCTCCAGCTCCTTGGGAGCTCAAGTCTTGCAGGCAAGGATCCTCTCGGGGCCTTGCTGAGTGAAGAGGTGCTCTGGGGAGGGAAGGAGAGAAAGAAGAGACACTATCTGCTTTCCTAAGGGCTTACACGCCGCTCACCTGGATGACGACACGTGCACACTCTCACCACACATACACACACATTCTGCATACATCGTGTCATATGCACAGCACACAGATGATGCACACAGTTATACCATGCATCGCACATATGCTACCACACATGTATATACAAACACAGCTCATATACATGCCACATGTAAACATCCCACACACATCACCCTCGCGCACTATCACCTCACATAACACAGATATGTGTACATGCACAAAACACACACACATACTCTTAAAACATTACATGTACTGCCTCACTACATCAATAACCACCTACCTCACACAACAAGCATGTAGACACACACTAATTATACAAGACCATGTCACATGTTTACTACACAGCACATATCATACATATGAACAAACTGATATGGGTGGTTTATCACCAAACAGCCCATTATTCTACTTGTCATATCTACCACATCAGGAGCTCAATATTGGGCTTTGTCAACAACAGTTTGGGCATTCAAATGCAGCCTTGTTAAATGGAAGCCAAAGCTGTTGAGTTCATGCATAGCCACCATATGTGTCCCTGTGGCCATTTCATTGATACTCCGTGATGCCAGCCCTGAAAGGGCTGGAAACAAAACAGGCCAGCCTGAACTGGCCAAATCATTGACTTGCTTGTTCAGTACCACTTCTGCAGCAAGGCTTTTGGCTGGGTATTAAAGTGTGATACAAAGTTGACACTCCCTCATGTTTGTCCAGCTACATGCCTGTATCCTAGGACTTTTTGCTGTCAGTTCTCTGGTTGTTTTGCTCCCAGGCTTGTGTCTGGCCAAGGAACACTTACATACTCTCACCTCAGGTAGGCTGCTCATTGCTCTCTTCGTTGGGAAGCTGTCCCTTCTCTGCTGTATTTCAAGGTCACCTCCTGACTAGGGTTGTAATGCAATGGCCACTCATTTTTGACTTGCACCCCATATTGAGCGGTGTCTCCAAAATTTCTGCATCTATGACAAGGAGGTGCTGACTGCCGTTGCTCTAGTCTACTTTCCCCAAGGTGTCTGTGTGGTGAATGGTTTGATCAATGGAGACAGTGCCTCCCCCGAGAGTAAAGAGCAGGCACACTTGCTGCCCATTATATTTGAGTTCTTAAAGACCAGGATTTCTCTTCTGTGATAAAACTCACTGCCTATGCAGGAGTCTCCCAGCATTCTTTGCATTGCCTAATAGGAACTGAGCTCAGAGAACTGGTGCAAAAAATTGCTGATACTTTGGCTCTGAGTGTGCTGAGTAATAAGGTCTTGTCTCTGACCTTGTAGCTTCTGCCAGTGTCTGTACAAGAACAACAGAATAACTTGCTTGCTTACAAGCAGGGCAAAATCTCACAGCCTTCATAGTTCATAAGCCAAGCCTGGGCTCTCCTTTCTCTCTCCCCCAGGTGGTTCAAGGGGGTACTTCTCTGGCAAGAGGTGACAGCTGCAGATCAGCACTGGTATGACCTTGGTGATGAGAAGGAATCCTGCGCTTCCTGTTCATGCAACTTCTCAGCCTCTGGCCCCTCATTTTCATTTTAAAATAGACTACTGCTGAGCCTGCCTGGCTTCATGACTTGGCAATTCCAGCAGAGCTCAGATCACGATGGATAGTCTGGATCCATGGTCAGTGCCCTAGTGTGCACAAATCCATCAGAAATGTGCAGAAACAGCCAGGAGCTTGTTCAAAATGCATGTAGTTTTACTGTGGATGCATAAACCTTGCCCTGCACCTTAGGCCTGTGCTGTTGTTTATTCACAGGGACCTGCCACACTCTTTCTTTTTCTACTCTTGACATTCGCAACCCTGTAAGTCTTGCTGGATCACGTGGGCAGAAGCTTGTCCCACAGCCTGGATCTACTCAGAGCTCAGGGAAAATGGCACTGTGTCACCTAGGGTCTTGCTGAAGCCTGGGTGTGATATATACTGTGTTCGGAGGAAGACAAAGAGGTCTATCATGTGGTGCTTCCTTGTGAAAGGAGATGAAAGACATTATGGCTGGGACCCAAAATGTGCCCACAAAAGATTCATCGTGTTGAAGATTTGGTTGCTGATGGGCTTTAGGAAAATGACTGGATCATGAGGGCTCTAACTTCATCAATGTGTCAGTCTATTGATCAGGTCATAATTTGATGGCATTAACAGGAGGTGATGGAAAAAGGAAGTGGGGCCTAGTTAAAACGAGCGGATCATTCGGATGTGACCTTGGGTACTCTCTCTGGGCCTCGGCCCCTTCCTCTTGAGCTCTCTCACCCTCTTAGCTTCCTGGTCGCTGGGAGGCAAACAGTTTTCTTTCACTACACCCTTCTACCCATGTCACTTCTGCTTTGCTACAAGACTCAAAGCAACCAAGT
This sequence comes from Thryonomys swinderianus, assembly GCA_004025085.1. Classification (NCBI taxonomy): domain Eukaryota; kingdom Metazoa; phylum Chordata; class Mammalia; order Rodentia; family Thryonomyidae; genus Thryonomys; species Thryonomys swinderianus. The sequence goes on along the minus strand of PVIC010020038.1, from coordinate 5,157 downwards.
CAGCCAACCATGGACTGAAACCTTGGAAACTGTGAGTCAAAATAGACCTTTCCTCCTTTGAGTTGTTTCTCTAGGGTAGTTGGTCACAGTGGCAAAATTTTGACTAATACACAAGACACATGCCTTTTATTCCAGGGAGGATGTCCTAGATTCTAACAGACTTCACTGCCATGGCAGGTTTCTACCTCTGTTTTGCCTCCAGTATTAGGTAAAATCACCTTGAATGAGTATGTTCATACCTAATTCCAGTCTCCTGCGTCCAGTGGGTTTATCTAGCTAATTCTCACAGCTCCTGTGGGATATAATTGCTTTCTTTCCTTATCAACCCCAACAAATCCCTGACAAGAGTGCGCTGAGACTTAATCTTCTTGTCCTGGCAATCAGAACAAAAGTTGGGACAGCTCCTGGGTGAGGCACCTGTTCCCTTGCTGAGTGCTCCTCCTCTGACTCTGAAAAATGCTAGCTCTGACTCTGAGGGCTCTAAGGGTTCAAGGGAGTCTGAAGAGGGAAAATCTGTGGGAAAATCTCATTTTCAGGGCCTCATGTTTTTCTAATTAGGGTCCAGTGCCACCAGACTGACTCAGCTGAGGCTTTGCGACTTTAGCTACCAGCTGCTGAATGGTTTTCTCAGCCATGACTATTCCCACACTCCCGGAAAGAAGAGCCTCCCTATAGACTATGAACAAGTCCGCACAGCTCCCACACTCAGCTTTTATCCATGTGTTTGCCACTCTTAGCTTCCCATTACTCCTCTACAGGACACCTGTACAACTTAGTACCAATGAGCAAAGTCTGTGGTCCCTGTTGACCATGTTCCCCTTCCACTTTTCATATGTCTGAACGATTGCACTGGCAAAGGGATTCTCCCCCAACAGAATGTTTTTCCAGGTGCCACACATGAGACTTTCAACAGCTGGGCCGCCACTTGATGCCTGGGAACATCCATATCCTACTGCCATTCAGGATGGGGTCCTCTTGTCAGCCAGGAAAAGAGCAACCAGTCCATGTTCTGGCTTTTATGATTACCTGTTGTACAAGGTTTTTTATCCAAACGTGTAAGGCTTGTGACTGAGGGCCCTACAAGCTGTGTGGTTGTCCTGATAAATGTGACCAAAAAATCCCCAGCCAACTCCCCGCAGTCATTCCGTATTCTTGTACCTCCTCGTGCAGCCGGCTGGCATCAGGCTCATCACAGCCACCACACACCAGGAAAAACAAATCACAATAAGCGGGCTCATCTTCTGTCAAGGAACCACACAATTAATTTCAAAGTAAAAAATAATTGGATTATCTGTACCATGGCCTTTCATTAGTGCAGATAATTGGAAGATTTTAGTAGTATACTTCCATCCTTCTTGAAAAGAAGGCTAATAAACTAATGCTGGAAATCCCTCCCCTTGTGGTTTGCTCTGGGTGGGAGTTTGTAGGATCTTATGCTTATGTCGGATCTTTAGTTGGTAGATAATTGATCAAGTACTAGAGAAAAAAAAGCATCCATAGTGGCATAGACAAGGAGAACAAAAAATCACCAAATCACTACCCTGAGTGAGTGTATCTGCCACATAAAACTACCCTGGTCTGGCGATGTTGTGTCTGCCACTCGGGTCAGAGAAGAAGCCAGGCTCTTGATGCTGAGAGTTAGAAGAATGCAAGGGAGACAGACAAAACCCGAGGCAAGGAGACCACCACCCTGCCCTCCATGCTGGCTTCAGGACAAGCTTTCTCACCATGTGGCCACAAGTCCACCCGCAGGAGCGTCACCAGAAGAGCTGGTGCCAAGGCAGATTCCCGGGACCCATTTCATCAGGATCTCGTGTGTGAGATCCAGGAAGGTGGGTCCTCGTGTGCTCCCTGGGTGATTGTCACATGAGTGGCAATTTCAGACGCACTGCGGGGGACACTGCTGTGCCCTTTGGGCCCGTTCTTGCACGGTCCTTCCACACATGGAGGCATGAATCAGTATCTGACTGTGACAGGTGCCTTCCAGGGGGGTCTTCAGACCCCCTGCTGGCACCAATATTCACAAAGATCAAGTCTGAAGTGGATTTAATGAGCATGTTCTTTTTGAGAAATGCTGTTTGGAAATCCCAAGCCAGCCACGGGCAATCTCTTAAGGCAGAAAGGCTGAAAATAAGCAACAATTTATTTTTTCAGAATTGGTAAGGGTGGAGCGGCTGTCTTTTCTACTTGGATGTGCTGAATTAGAACCATGCAAAACAAATACGGTTCCCCTGAGGCCCTGCGCATGATTTATTTCCAGATTTAATGAATGGCCATGTGTCTGGGTTAGTGGAAAATAACCCACAGACTGACTCATCCCCGCAGTGTGGCAGAAGAGCCTCTCTTGCTGATCCACAGAAGGACACGGGCTCATCCCCACATCCTGTCTCCCGGTGAGGCAGGTGACATGGCGCGGAGCAGGGACACAGGCTGCCTCTTTTGCCTCCGAGAACACACTTTCTCCACATCCCCTGGAACGTCTATTGATCTGAGCTTGTAGCTGATGTCAACACTGATTGTCTGGAGGGAAGCTGCTCAATATCACAAGGTCACGACAGCATGGGGGGAAAAAAACTCATAACTCGCTAGGCTTGCACACCAAAGCACAGGGCATTGTTTTCTTCCTTCTTAATAGTATCTTTCTGTGGCTGCGAGTGACTGTCTTCCTGTCACCGCCCTTGCTGTGGGATTGAAGTCTTACATTCGCTTTTATTTACCTGTTTCTCCGCTGGCTTAACTTTTCAGGTCCCTGTCACAGGGAACAGCTGCTTTAGATGCTCTGTCCCTGCTACAGCCTCGTCGTACAAAATGTTGGTTTAACTCCTCAAGAGGAAGCCATTATTTCACAAGCCCTGGGACTTTTCAGAATCATGTTTTCTTCCTGTTACCTCCTGTCCTCCATCGCTACGCTGAAGTAGTCTCTATCAGTGCTTAACTGGCTTAATAGGCACCTGCCTTGTGGGTGTCCCATGGGGCTTAATGAATTCCGGAGTCTGCGATCCACAGAGGGGATGTGCTAGAGGGGGGAGGGGTCTGGTCACTGTTCATGGCCACTGCCACTGGTATCTGCTGCCCACAGAGCACTCGGAGATGAGCTGTGTGTAGCCTCGGACCGCAACTCCCTGTAAAGGGCAGTCACTCCAGGAGAAGCAGGCTGTGTCCAACGACACGGTGACTTTTATCCTGTGGCTGCTGCTTCCCAAAATTACTAGGCTGGCAAAACCTGTATCTGTCAGCACCACTCGCCACATTACTTATTTATTTTTCACACGTTATTTTTGTCACGGGATTATTCATTCTTTTCCCGCCCTCCCCACCCCCTCCTTTTCCACCCCTCAACCTTTCTCCTTCCTTCCCTTATCCAGGAATATTCCTTGCTTGCCCTCTGCTGTCAGAAAAATAGTGGATAAGCCAGTTCACTTCATGCGGTAAGTGTCTAAGAGGGCTAACATCCCTCAGTCACATGTGTATTACAAGAAGAAAATCTTATATCAAAGAAAACAATCCCCATTACGATGGTGGAAATTCACACAGCGGCAGAGAGGTGAGGAAGTCAGTGGGGGGAGGGAGGGAAGCTTTCCATTGTTCCGGAGATCACAGTACGAACGTCTTCCTTGCCTTCCCCTGGAGCTTCGTAGAAATCCTGATTTCTTGGATCACATGTCATAGGCATCAATCAATTTCTTTTCTTTTTCTTTTTTTTTAAGGATTAACAAAAAGGATTTATTCACAGGAATACATGTAAGCAGAGAAAAATCACAGAAAAGCTAAACAAATGAAGAGAATCCAAACCAACTTTCACTTTCATTCTGCAGCTTTTAGCTTGCTACATTATATTTAGGGCACAAGCTATCTCATAAATATAACTGTTTGCCTTTGATTTTCAGCCTCCATTTTCTGGAGTTGTAGAAATTTAATCCCACTTAATTTAGCTTTTCCCCTCTGCTCCTCCACCTGGGGTTGAATCTACATTTTGGTGGTGTAAGCAGTGCCAGGTATTGGAGAGGGACAGCTGGTTCTCTGGATCATTCACCATCCGTGCTGGCCTCCCCGGAGGTGTCCACATGGCCATCTGGTCTGTAGTTATTGGCTCCCCAGGTGGCTGCTGAGTCATCCTGTTCCTGACCCGCGTTACCTGTTTCTGCCACACAATTGTGGCCTTCAGAAATCTCGAAGAGACTGTTCGAACCCCTCTCCTATTTTTTTAGCCACTGATGTGAAACTTACCAGTGCCTCATGTTGCGCTAGTGCACAACACCATCACTTTGTGGGATCATACTGCTTCCTGGGCTTTCTGTTACAGAACCAACCAAGGCGAATGGAAGTGTGGGGTGGATGTCTGTCTGGCTTTTTGACTCTTATACCCAAAAGGTGGCTCAGGAACATTTCTGAGCGACCCACAAGACCCCCCCCCCTTGTTGGAAGCTTTCTTCTAATTCTTTTGCTCCTTATGGCCAGTTATTGTTATTTTCTTTAATATCTACCATGTCTTCTTTTTCCTGTGGCCAAAAAATGTGAAGTGACTAAACAGAAAGAAGTGATGGTTAAATTTAATTGTCGACTTGACTGGATAAGAGGCACCCAGAATAGTAAAGCACACCTCTGGGTGTGTCTGGGAGGCTTATGGGATGTGACCTAGGGACTCTATCTGGCAGCTGCCCTTTCCTCTCTGGTACTTTTCTGATGGGCTCTGCCTTCAGGCCCCTATGAAGTGGGCAGCTTTGCTCATTCAGGCCTTTCTACCCTGACATTTCTGCCTTTAGCCAGCTGATCACGAACTGATAGCTCTGTAACGATGAGTCAAAATAAACCTCTCTTCCTTTAAATTGGGGGTGTCAGGTGTTGTCAGGTATTATGTCAGCAATGAGAAAGCTGAACAATACAAATGATAGCCCAGGGATGCAGCAACAAAGGTGGATGAGGATTGCTTCCATTATAAAATATCTAGCAAACTGTAACATGCTGCTGTAGACATTATAAGGTATATAAAATATAGTGAAGCATATTCCTGTCCATGGAAAATTTACACAAAGAACTATGAGAAGAAATATGAACTGAGATGTCATTGAATTCACTAAGAAATTTACAGGGGCCAGAGACATGGCTCAGTGGTTCCAGCGCCTGCCTCACAAGCGCAACGGTCCTGAGTTCGATCCC
>PVIC010020037.1:0-29864 GCA_004025085.1 Thryonomys swinderianus | reverse complement strand
ACAGTGGATACGAGCCTTAAACATTAAAACAGAAACAATAAGCCTGCTGGAAAACAGGCTAGGTAAAACTCTTGGAGACAATGGCTTAGTCAGAGACTTTATGAATAAAACCTCTATAGCACAAGAACTAGCAGACAGAATCAACAAATGGGTTCTCATTCTACTGAAAAGCTTCTGCACAGCCAAAGAATTTGCTGGCTCTGCTAGAAAACAACCAACAACATGGGAAAAAATCTTTACTAGCTGTGTGTCAGACAAAGGACTTTTATCTACAATATATGAAGAACTCAAACAGATCAGCATCCCCAAGTTTAAAAACCCAATTCAAAAATGGGCATCTGAAATGAACAGACACTTCTCAGAGGCAGAAGTCAAAGCAGCCAAGAAACATATGAAGAAATGTTCAACATCACTGGTCATTCGAGAGATGCAAATGAAAACAACACTGAGATTTCATCTCACTCCACAAAGAATGGCCGCTATCACAAAATCAACCAACAATAAATGCTGGCATGGCTATGGGGAGAAAGGAACCCTTCTCCACTGTTGGTGGGATTGCAGACTTCTGCAACCATTGTGGAGATCCGTGTGGAGATTTCTCAGAAAACTAGGACTAGGGTTCCCATTTGACCTGGCTATCCCCCTGCTAGGAATATACCCAAAAGAATTTAAAAATCATATTGGAAAGACAGATGTACACCCTTGTTCATAGCAGCTCAGTTCGTGATAGCTCAATCTTGGAAACAACCCAAATGTCCATCAACTGGAGAGTGGATAAAGAAGATGTGTTTTTTTTTTTTTATAAAATGCAGTATTACTCTGCCATAAAGAATGACAAGATCAATCCATTTAGGTGCAATTGGAGACACCTGGAGGATATACTAATAAGTGAAATCAATAGATCACAGATAGACAATTTCTGGATCTTTTCTTTGGCATGAACACCTGTAGATGCAAATGAGGTCTAGAAAGTAGGACAGCTTTTATAGAGTGGAAAACTTCTATAGGAAACTTGGTGTAGGAATGTGATGAGGGGAAAGAATAAATATGATTCTGAAAGAAAATAAAAGAGCATGTATAAAGGGGGTGAGGAGGTGTGGGTGGGTAGGGATATGGGTAAAAATGAGAATTAACTTGTGGCATATACTGGTACAAATTCCTCAATGTTATACGTGATTTTGAGATGTATATAAATTGTACCAATAAAGAATTCAATTTTAAAAAAGAGAGAGAACTTAGCTGTGATCTCTTAGTTGCTATTACTCTCAGCAATTTGGCATTGGAATGTTTTAGCTGGGTACCCGCAGTTGTGTTTGAACTCTCTGGAGATAGGCAACACCTTCTGAATCATGCCAAAATCTAGGAAACTTCCTTGGTTTGTTGTGCCTCTATCCCTTAGGTCTATATTCCATCAATAAATCTTGCCAGCTTTTTCTTGAAATTTTCATTTATTTGCAGTCAGAATATGTTAATCATAGCCCACACTTCTCATCTATCAGTGAGACTATTGTGAGAGACTCTTGAATGACCTTTGTACATCTCCACTTGGGTATTTGGAGTCTTTTCTGTGCATACCTCTGAATCAATACCAGAAACTTACTGAGTACTCTTATACTCATTCTACCCAAAGAGGAGTCACTTTTACAGTGAGAGAAAGAATATATTATGGCCCTTTCATGATCTAAGGAAAAAAAAGGAAGACATAGATTTTGGATATTGAAGACAACTTTCAAAAGTGTAAATCCTATAAATGTCAACACATATCAAGCATATGTCAAAGTTTAGCTAATTAACTCATTCATTAGTGTTTGATTAATTAACCAGTGAAAAGTCCCAACCTTTTGTAAAGTGAGCTCCAAATATCACACATATATAAATAATATACAGTAGTCCATTAATAAACATTAAATTGGGTTATAGGAAAAGAAGGCAGTAAATCAATTATGTTGCTTACTTGTATCTCTCAGGACAATAATTATCTCCTTCTCTATCAGTTATCCATAACTCACAGAGACATAAAATTGTTCAAGGGCAATGGAAATTGTAGAAAGTATAGAATCAGCTAATCTGGAAAGATGTATTTATACAATGCCTGGTTTCACTAAAGAGATCCAATAATCTTTCTGGGATATTTCAAAGCCTTTCACAACATTTTCTTTCATGAGGAAGTAGAAAAGAAGAGAGAAAGAGCAAACAAAGAGATTTCCTGGATACTGCTAGTTAATGCCTGTTTTCCTTGAGAAATTATTAATGATAAGACTTTTTATTCTCAAGAAAGACTTAGTTTGGAAGACAAGATGTACACTCATGCCTTCTTGGATTCATTGAGATTTCATTATTATTCACAACCAGTGAAAGTAAATAACAAAAGGATTTGGTGGAGATAGATCTATACTAAGAACGATTAATCAATGACTCAGTCAGTATCTGTTATGGATTGGGTCTGGATATTCCCCCAAAGCCTCATATAGTTATGGGATAGATCTGGAATGTGTGATACTGGAACTGATTCATGATGCAGTGCTAAGTTCAAGGGCACTAAGATTAAGAGTGTGAGTGATCCCCACCCTAAATCATCTGAATAAAATAAAAGGGGCAGGAATATGCTGTTAAATAACTCTCTCTCCCTTGTTGCTAGGCTGTGGGCCCCATGAACTGCCTTTCCCCTTTTAACCTTTGTTACCTTGTGTGTGCTATGCTGTTTCTGCAATTCTTGTTTACTATCCCAGCCTCAGAGCTAGCTGTGATGGACTGAAACCTCTATAAACTGTAACATAAATAAATTCCTTCTGCTCTAACTTTGGGTGCTGGGTATTTTGTCTCAGCAATGAGAGTAACGTAACTAACTGACCCAGTATCTTAAATCTAAATGATTTGGGCCACAATTTGGGAATGGGGACAGTGTGGAACTGCTACAGCAATATTGAGCTGACTCCTAAATATCACATTGAGTCATCCATCTAGGGAATTTGGTCCATCTTTGATTCCATGGATCATAGGACCTTTTTAAAGTGGGTGATGGCTCAAATGCTTGGATAGTGTCACTTTTCAAACCACAGGGTGTTTTGTGTTCTTTGGTAAGGCTCCAAAGGAAAATTTCAAATAGTTGTGACTATGTGCGAAATAGGAAGTTAAGCTGAAAATGAGCAAAGAGGCAAGATAATAATATCCTGTAGCCACAGGATTCTGTTGTCATAATTTTGCAAACTAGACAGATTAATTGGATATGTAAATTGCTGAATTTGCTTTAGATTTTATTTGTTTTTAAAGTAGTCTGACCTCTTCCTTTTGTATTTCCACAGAGCCTCACAGTTATAAAGCCTTAAGTCTCTTTCTTTGGCCTGCTCTTTAGAGTTTTCAAATCCTTTATCTTCTGCCCTTCTCTACATAGAATCACACTGAGAAGCAGGCACCTTAATCACACTCCAAGGATTTTTAAGAAAGCTTACAACATAGAAGGTGATTTGCTATGAGTCTTAAAGGATTTGCTTTTATTTTTATTTTCCATTTTCAAATCAGGAAGTCACATTGTGATACATAAACAGAACTCATTCTAAAGAGGATTACCCCTAAATTTAGGACCAACTATGTATTTGTGAACTTTCTGCTAATAGAAGCACATTTGAATCTCTTATGGACAACAGTCTGAACATATGTAAACATAACTCCTGAAAAGTTTTCCAACTGTAGGCCTTAGTCGCAGGCCCTTCATTCTGTGGAGCAAATGAGGGCTTTGTAGAAGGTGTTGGCTAGTAGTTTGGAGGTGCTCTTTGAAATACGAAATCACAGTAGAACTCCCAGTGTAAGTCACTGGAACATAAGCTACAAGTATCATAATATTCTGGCTGAGACTTTAATTTGTATGTGGAGGGACTCCCCCCTAGAAATATTTGTGAATCACTGACATTTACAAAGCAAGTTATTATGACAAGGGGTAGGTCCCTAAAGTGCTTCCTGAATACAAAAGAAAAATCGCCTGTGCAATGCCGACTCAGACATACCAAACTCATCCTCCCACATCAGAAGGATCATGCTACAAGCATTTTGCTGAAGGATTCTCTGAATAGTAATAATTATAACTAGCATTTGCTTTGTCCTTTATGATTTGCAAAGTGCTTCTAACTGAAGATATCACTGCAGAACCTCTCAGGGTAGACCTTGTGGAGGGAGAAGAGAGATGACTGCTCAGTAGCCTGTCATTTCCAACTACCAAGTTCCTGGCCTTCGCTACAGTGCATCCCTGCAGCTAAGCTTCTCCTAGAAAGGATTATATGTTGTGGCCATTGTAATACACCAAAGTGGCTCCTTGGCAGTGTCTTTTTTCATAAATACTCATTGAGTTATTATTGTATTAAATTGGTTTTAAATTATTAAATTAATAAATTAAATTTTTGCATAGAATTGGTTTTAAAAATTGAGTGTTAATTAAATCTGATTTTTTTTTTTTTGGAGACAGGGTCTCTCTTTGTAGTTCAGGCTGGCCCTGAGCTCACTATGTAGCCCAGGCAAGCCTCGAACTCAGCAATCCTGCTGTCTCTGCCTCCCGAGTGCTGGGATGACAGGTGTGAGCCACCACACCCGGCACTGTGGTATGTGGTATTGATTGCTGGTGGGTGTGAGTCTCCATGCCCAGCATTCTACGTGGTTACCAGGGATTGAACTCAGGACCTTGCACTTGCGAGGCAGGCGCCGGAACCACTGAGTTAACCCTCCGTACCTCTGAAAATATTTTTTACAAGTCACAACCAAATAAGTAGAATGTACATTTCATTTTGGTCTCACATTCAGAACAGTGGTAAAATTACAAACTTTTTGTCAAATGGTAAAGTGCATGCCTTTCTGTACATTCAAAAATTATATTAATGTATTCAGTTAATATTTAAGTGCTTTTCTTTAAGTACTTCTTATTTTTAAAAGCTACAAAGATGTGTAAAGTCTATGCCCTCTCAAGCCTATCCTCTATTACAGAAGCAAAGCATGCACACAATTTTTTTTCTTTCAGTACTGGGGATTGAACTCGGGCCCATGTGCATCCAAGGTTAGCGTGGTACCACATGAACTAAATCCCCAGCCCTGCACACAATGTTTATAATGCAAAATGCCAAAAGCCTAGAAAGATGAAGAATTATACTCTATTTCTTGAGTAAATAAAATTAGAGCTATACCAACAAAGTCGGGTTTGATCTGGGCTTTGATGAGTGGGTAGGCTTTGGAAGGATGGATGAAAAAAGATTTTCCAAGGGCTGGGAACAGAATAGAAGATAGGAAAAAATGGGAAGAGGAAAGCAGTGAGGGATCCAATATGGTGGAAACACAAATGTATCACATTAGAGAATATCATAGCATTTTTTTTTTTTTTGCAATACTAGGAAACAAACTCAGGACCTTGGTTTGTTAGGCAGGTGCAGTAGCACTGAGCTACATCCCTGGCCCCCTCATAGCATTCTTGTGTGGCTCTGATATTTCTGTTCTCTACATAGGCTAAGAAAAACAATAACCCAAATAAAACTTAAATCTTTTCAAAAATTGAATTCTTTATTGGTACAATTTATATATATATCTCATAATCACATATAACATCGGGGAATTTGTACCAGTGTATGACACACATCAATTCTCATTTTTACCCATATCCTCACCCACCCACCCCTCCCCACCCCCTATATACATGCTCTTTTATTTTCTTTCAGAATCATATTTATTTCTTCCCCTCATTACATCCCCACACCAAATTTCCTTTGGAAATTTCCCATTCTACAAAAACTGTCATACTTTCTAGAGCTCATTTGCATTTAGAGGTTTAAACCTATACCATATATTGCATTTAAACCTACACCATATATTAACATGGACTCATAAGCACATATATAGATAGATTTCGCTCTGATTCTGTGTGTATGCTAAAAATTCATACAACTATTTTTGCAGCTATTATTTTTCTCTCATTATAAAGTTTTCTTATAATAGGAATAATGTATTTTTAAAAATTATTAAGCAAAAACAATAAAATGAGCAGCCCAAAATTAAACACCCAAAGTAATCACTATTCACATTTTATGTATATTCCAGCTTTATTTTCTGCTGTGTCTATAAAGCTATGTTTTAATGTATTAGAATTATTTTTCCTCACTAAGTATTTTCTACCAGTATTTGTTTTCCTACATAATATTCTATTAAACAGAAGTGCTATGATTTATGTAACTAATTTTCTGTTGTTAGACATCTGGGTAGTCTATGATTTTTCTCTTTAAAGTAGCACTGTTAACAAACAGCTTTACAAGTAAACTTTTTACCTCATGTACATGAATATTTCCTTAAGCTGAATCTCTAGAAGTGGGATTCCGTGTGTGTGTGTGTGTGTGTGTGTGTGTGTGTGTCTGTGTGTGAGTGTGGTCTAATTCTATTCCAGAAATGTGTACCTTTTTCGACTCCCACATACAGTAAAACTACATTATTTCTCAAAGAAAATCATGCAATGTCTCTGGAAGACGGACTAGTAAGAAACATGGAACATCTTTGACATTTTGGCAGAGACATTAAATTACTAAGACCTCTGTGTAGGGAGTCCTCCTGCTGATGTATCTTTCTCCCAAAGAGCCCCTCTTTCATCCATGAACAAGCATCAATTGCTATTCTCTGCATCACAGATTCCTCTCTATTACAACCTCAGCCTTGAAAACACTTCTATCTCCTCCTGATATGAACCATCTGAAAAGCTAAGGTTTGCTGCTATTTTTCATTATGCTGAGACCACTCACCGAGGCATACTGTGGCAATCACAGATACTAACCAGGCGGTAAGTAAGGGCAATTTCCTTACAAGTGCACACCTGCATTTTATGCCTCTTAATCACTGTTACTGCTCCCCCAAGTAGTGCATGCTCCCACCTCGAGTTTTGACAAGGCTCCTTTTGTCAGAGAATTCTGCAATGAGAGAGAGAGAGAGAGAGAGAGAGAGAGAGAGAGAGAGAGAGAGAGAGAGAGAGAGAGAGAGAGAGAGAGAGAGAGACACTTATCTCCAGGAATGATGTCTTGGCAGCCAAAGCAGAGGCAGTTTCAAAAGCCTCTGTGTGCATTTACACACAAACCACTGGCACACACAGCCTCACTCGGAACAGCAATGTTAATGCAGGTCACGGTACTATACGGATCAGTGCTTTTATGTTTTCATAGCCCCTGGATGTTTAGTGAGTTCTTTTTCTGCCCGCCTCTTCAGAAAATCTACCTGGTTGCACTAAAGCCAAGGGTACAGTGAAAAATGCCCCAAGACTTGAGGAAGTGCTGTCTGCCTGGGATGTCTGAATATTCTTTCTCAAAACTGGAGTCATAATTAATCATAAATTAATAATAATAATAATAATTAATCATTATATATTATTATATATAATTATTATATATAATATATATATAAATAATAATCATAATTAATCATAAATTAAATTAAATTAAATTAAATGACATGGAGAAAATGTCTGACCTGTCAGAAATATAGTTAAATAGAAATTTCTGAACTATGGTGATAAAGGAATCAAATGCATGGAGAGTCGTTGATTAAACTTAACTGCAGTTTTTCCCTAGTATTTCCAGAGAATTCTTATTCAAGGTTGGTTCTAAACTGCTGCATGCCAACTATTTGTAAACAGTCTTTGAAACCATGTTAATTGAACTGTGCTTTAGGTAGGAGGCTTCTTTTTGGCAGTTATTGGACGATGGGAAAAATTAAACCCATGTGAGATAGGTGGTTAATTACACAAGGCAGAATAAATGAAACAATAGTCCCACAATTCTTACTGGTAGAAGTGCTGTACAACTTATTTAGCAATCAACGTCACAAGAACTAACCACTCACAATAAACACTGGTCGCATCAAGGTGGACATCAGGTGTAAAGAGCTGATACTTACCTGTGCTGATGTACGCTGCCAAATATCAACTTGCTTTGTGCACACATACGCAGATACCAAAAGCAACATTCACTAGTGAGTAGCTGCCATATGTCACATATGCCTTATGTGAACACTAGGGAGGCAAAATAGCTCAGACAAATGTAAAAATAGTATAGCAGTGTAGTACTGTAAGGGACAGAAATAATGGTGATATCTATCAATGACTGAGGCTTTACTAGCACTAAAGAACACTCCTAACATTTCCTTAACTACTTTCAACAGTCACAGAGTACATCATCATCAGATTACAGGGATGAGGTGACTGAAACTGGGAAGATGTTAAGTAACTTGCTGAAATCCGGTAGATGGCAATTGTCAGGGTTGGAATCCAAAGCCTTCTCGCTCTTAAAGAGCCCCATATTCTCGCTATTGCATTGCCTCAGAAAAATCATAGAATTTTTCCTCTGCCTTTAGAAGATTACTTTTTCTCTTCAATCTCAATGTTATATGAGTCTCTTTATCATTAAATCAGAATAATCGTATTTTTCTAGAGTATAGCGCAGATAAGTTTGACAAGGAAAATGAGATGCTATAAAGGAGAGCACTACTTAGTGGGTTGCATAGGGCACAGGCTATGTCCGCACGCCTCTTTTTCATACTTACCCTGTTAAGTCTTCACCTACCAAGCGCTCAGTGCTTTTTAAGCACAAATGAATTATTCCCAGTGCCTGTGCTTTATTAGTAGACCCCTCTCTTGAGAAGTCTGTAACTTAGTTTGTTAGGTAATATTTGTATATTAAAGGCAGAACACCATAAACTGTAAAGCAGTGGCACAGTCACCCACTCTGAGAGAAGTGCAGAGGCAGGAGGTCTGAGCCTTTAGGGAAGGAAGTTTCTGGTACAGCTTCCTTTGTTCTGGAGAGGCAGGAAGTGTGGTTACATGGAAAAAAGGGAAGGACATCTCTAAAAGGAGAATTACATCACCAACGACATGGGAGTAGGAATGAGAAGTTTTTGGAAACTGGCAAATAAATTTTTTTCTAGTTAAAATAGCTATTTGTCATTCCATAAAATGGCAAGAAGGATAAACATTAGAGAGCCAGGCAGACAACATTGCTTTAAAGCAAAGACACCCACATTAACAAACTTGGTGCTTCTAAGAATGTAAAGAAAAAACACTAAATAATTCTTCTTGTTCATTCCACAGAAGAGTCCTCTTTGTCGGGTCTATAAGTGAAAATATAGAGCCATACATTTCAAATGGTTAAACTTGTTGAAATAACAGAACAAAGGACCCTCGAGATACTCTAGTGAAATCACGGGTCAGGATTCAGTGCTCTCAGCCTATAATCATTTCAATTTTCAGTTACAACACTTACCTTCCTTTTGAGTTAGTTGTTTTCTTCCTCCATCTCCCCCACAAGCTTATAATTTCTTACTGGGTTTTGATTCAGAGGACAGAATCCAGGCTCTTTGCCCTGAGCAATATCCAGAGACCTTTTGTTGCTATTGCTGTTGTGATTGTTGTTTTTCATTGAGACAGGGTCTCGGGAGTCTCAAAGTTCCCCATGCACACCTCAAATTGAGGCTTCTGTTTCCTCCTCACCACTAGGATTATAAGAGTATAACATTGCAACTGGCTTACTTTCTTATTGGTCTTTATATCTCTGGTACTTAGTACTTAGCGTATGGTATATGTTCAGGATATTTTGAGTGAACTGATGGGAAGAAAGGCTTGAAGTGAGTTACACTTAGCTCAGGGCATTGACACTTTCTCTAATGCTCTGCAGGGAATGAAGCTTAGGACCAGTCAGAATAAATAACCCACACACTTGGGCATGAAATGGTTAAACAGCAAATCCAAAGTCCTCATTAGCCACTGAGACTTTTCAGTCATACATCATAAGAGGTCCAGTAGCACAATCAATAAATTCTGTACAGATAAGGCACTTTTATTTTCAAGTAAATTCAGTCTGTAAATTGTTCTGTTGTAGGCAAAAAGCCAGAGAGATCCACACAATCCTCACCATTACTTTAGCACAAAATAAGGCAAGCAGGGAGACAGAAAGACACCTTGGGTAGAGGCAAGCAGCACATTGGATGTGTTGGCCTTAAATTAAATCTATTCATTTGCCAACTAGAAATAGGAGGATGTTCACTGCTCTCCCTGGGAAGAGAAGCTCCTGTTTTTGCATGGCAGTCCTGCCGTGGGAAGACTTTTAAAGCAGAGCCTCTAGAATGTGGAGGGAAAGAGACTCAGGACCATTGAGAGATTCCAAAGTTGTTGGAATTATCGGACAAATTTGTCCAAGTTTTCGTTTGTTTCTTTTCTTTTCTTTTCTTTTTTGTTAATTTCTAAGGGAGAAAAATTTGAGTTCATATTAGAAACATAAATAAAATTTTCAAAATGCAAACATTTGCTCTTAATTTTATGGTCTATAGAGTTTGCTCATATTTATTGTATGCATTACGTAGATTCTCACTGAATCTTTCTGTGGCCTTTACTGAATACTGAGTTAAAATACAAGAATTGTCACTTTGGTGTTGGGTGTTGAATCTAATAGACTGCTTCTGATTCTCCACACCATTTTTAACTTTGCTTTTAACTAGGGTTGAAAACAGAAAGTTCCAAAGTTATACAACATTAGTCACTAAGCAAACTGATCAGTGATTTGAAAATACTTTGGAGAAATTACTCTGAGGCACAACATACTTGGTCTGGATTATGAATAACCTCTGAGTGGTTCATCTGAAGCCTGAAATATTTTCCTATAACAGGAAACTACTAGCAGCAGGATGGAGACAGTAACTGACTTGCTCTCTCTTTGCTATATACATCACTACAGAAAGTTTGAACGTGTTCTTTTATTTCTCCATCATAAAGTAGGCTACAGGAATTAATAACAAAACAAGTTAACTGGAAGGTTGTATTTTGCATGCTATTCCTATAGGTGGAAACCAATTGTTCATTCATTTATCCACTCAGTTTTTAATTCATTTGGCAAAGATGTTCTAAATCCACCTGTGTTTGGTGCTACAGTAACACTGATATACAGGATAGATTTGGTCTCTGTCCTTATGAAAAGACAACTAAACAATGAGAAAGAATCACAAAAAAACAAGTGTAGTTGGTGTTTTTCTGGCAGAAAGAGGTACTCTCAATGAGGAAAATAATATACAAGGGGACTTGAGAAGAGAAAGTAAGGACGAGGAAAACGTTTTGTAGGAGATAATATTTGTAATGATTTTCAAGGCAATTAAAAAAACATCGATAGTGTTATAAAGGAAGAAAAACCTGAAAATAAAAGATGAAATTTTAATAAATTGTATGTATCAATTTCAACTCCATATTTTTAGAAACATTTGGAGCAACACCCTCAGAATTGTCTTTGGACATGACCTTGATCAAGAGCTCTGCATGTCAACATGCCCTTCAATTTGCAATATATATGATGATTTGCAGAAGAAAAACATAACAACGTGTACCCAAGGAACATAATAAGCCTGACTTGTTGATTTAACAAATATTTCATGAGATTCAACTCTGTGCCAGACATGTTTTTAATGCTAATTATTCAGCGGAGAACAAAGTAAAATTCCTGCTCTCTCATGCTTTTACACCAGTGGGAAGAGGTAGAAAAAAAAATATATATGTAACCTGGTAATGAGTGTTAGGAAGAAAAATAAAATAGTAATCAAGTGAAAATGAAAAGCGTGACAGAGGCTGTGGTGGTCATGAAAGACTTGACATTGGGAAGCTTGAAGCCCTTTCTGTGTTAAGTGCTGTTAGTCATGTGGACAACTGAGAGAAGACCATTCAAACCCGAGCGAATTGTATGTGCAAAGATCCTAAGGTAACAGTGGTCTGGTCATGTTTGATAAACAAGAGGGATATTGCATCTGGTGCAGTGAGAGTAAGACAGGAAGTAGTAGAACTTGGGTGCAGAACATCCAAAGATGAAGTCAAGGATAAGCACCCACAGGTTCTAGAGGGCTTGGTTAAGTATTCAAGAGATAAGAAGATCAAAAGATGCAAGCGAGGTAGATTGAGATAAAGGATCCACTGTGCATGTCGTGTGACCTATAAAGAGGCAGAGAGAAAAATGTGTAAGCAGAGAAATCTGTTAGGAGACTGGATCAGTCATGCATAGTTCTGTCAAGGCAGCCTGTTAGAGGAACAGGTGCCAAAAGATGGTTGAATTCTTTGAAAGTGGACCCTTAAGACTTGCATATTGGTTGGAAGTGAGTTGGGGGAGAAGATTCAAGAACATCAGTGCTAGGGAGTTACGTTTAAGTTCCTGAGATGAAGAATCACTGTGGCAGATAATATGGACATGTTTTAGGCAACACTGTCACACTGTCAAAGCATTCGCAAGATACATGATTATTTTGTACGGTTCTAAGATGTTCCTAACTGTAAACATCTTTGAAGTTATTCTAAGAGTGGACCTTTAAGAAGTTGCAAAAAGCTATGATGTTTGTACTGTTTTTGAACCAAAGCTGAGGTTTTCCAACCTAAGGATGATCAAGACATTTTCAGAAATATCCAACATCTACTAGATATTATTTATTTACATGCATTGAAATCTTGAGAGGTGAAGAATAAGTAAATGTATATGATTTCCTCATTGAAGTTTGATATGCTTTCTGACTCTGGGTGAATCATCCCCCTTTTCCATTGTCCACTCTATCAAGCTACTTTCCCTTTCTTCAAAGCAATCATTCTATGATTTGATGTTAACAATGTCTTTCAAAGAGACCACCCCAGCTGTCCCACTTTCATTATTTTGTTAAGGTTGAAGAGAGGAGAGAGAGAAAAGAATAAAGAGGGCATGGAGAAAGAAGGCAAAAATAGGGTGTCCTACTGTCCTCCTGTTTCCAAACTGAGGTGGACATGGCCTAGGCTCCATTGAAGAAGACAGAGGCCTCTAGGTAGGTTAGATCCATTTGATGGCATAAGGTACAAATTGAGTAGTCTCAGTGGTGAACAGTGAAAAGAAGTCCAGTCTAGTTTCCAAAAGTGTGATCCAAGCCTCATTCTAGTTTTATCCTCAGTGAAGCTCAAGGATTAGAGCCCCACCTGGCATCACCAGAAAAAAATCATTTCTGATACACCACAGCCTGCACCTCAGTTCAGGTCCCAGATGGTCCATTTCTCTCACACTTGATCACCAAACGGCTGAACAGATCTAATCTCAGGTGAAAATTTCAGCTACACGTGAGGCCATAGCCTCTGGGTCTGAGCCCTCTAAACTCACAGTAAAGATATTAAAAAGAAAATACACCTGAAATCCCCCTTCCATATTTACAACTTCATCAGGATACCAGCTATAAACAGAACCTAAACTAGTTCCTTCACTGTTTTTGTCATCTTTGGGAATGACTTTATTTATTTATTGTGTTTATCTGCCATCTCCACCAGGAAACAACCTACTCACCATAAACTCTCTGTATTTGCCAGCTTTATTATAGCTCAGTCAAAGTGTCTGACACTCATAAATTAAAGAGGGAGAAGTTTATTTTGGTGCATAGCTTCAGAGGGTTCAGTCCAGGTCCTCTGGCTCTGAGGCACACACATTGTGGCAGAGGGCATTGGCAGAACTTCCTCATGGTGGCCAGAAGCAGAGACCACACATACAACTGAAGGGAGAGGTATATCCTCTGAAGGTGAGCCCTAAGGGTACTCTTCCACCTGGATTCCAACTCCTAAAAGCACATATAAAAGTGAACTTATCAATGGACTAACCCACTGATGAATATAGTCGTCCATAATCCAATCACCTCCAAAAATATCACCTCTGGACATAAGAGGCCTTGAGGGGACATTTTATATCTGAACCACAGCAGTCCTCCATTCCTACTACATGATAAATGCCCAACTGTTTGTGGCTATTGAATGAATGTAAGCAGGTTTGAAGGAAAACTTAGGACAGCTTTGTAGATGTATGGGAGGCCAAAATGATATTACCTATTTTTAGCAATACTCATTTAAGATTTGCACCATACTTACTGCCAAAATGACTTGAGCTCTTCCAGAAATTAAAATATATTCTGAGTCTCATAGCATCTTTATTTGCAAGATGTAATCTAGCATGTAAAGATGAATACTTTAGGATAGTATTTTATGAATACTAAGTCAGCTATGTTCTAGGTTTTTTCTGGGGATGTATGCAATTTGTATATATTATTTTGTGATATATCTTTCAGTTTATGGTACTAAGAACTAAAGAAATTTATTTAAACTTCATCTTGTTAGTATAAGACTCACGTGACATGTTCATTAGTGTTTTGATGTCATTGCGATGTAAGTATTATCTTTATGAATCTCAGTGTATTTCTGCAATGTACCTGTGGAGGTGAGAGCAGACTGTAGTATATAGTTATTCCTTTCTCTTTTTTTCATAACAGGAACTTAAATCAGGACCTTGCTCTTGCAGATACAGGGCCACTGAGCTACATCCTCTAGCCCCCACTACCGTATAACCATAAATATATATACACAATACTAGGGAGTAAACTGAATACCTTGCACTTGCCAAGCAGGCATAGTGCTGCTGAGCTAAATTCCTGGCCCAGTACTGTATGCTTTAAACCCAAGGATTCTTAGTAGGCATTTGACAAGTATCAGATTGAATAGGTTGACCATAGGAATATTGTTTTATTCTGTGGTGAGCAATGTTCAGCACACACTGGGTATTCTGAAAAGTTTTAATGTTCTAGGAGAGTAAACTAACTACTCTACCAGAAGCCTGAAAGCTTCTTATAAAATCTGTTGACCATTCCTTCGGGTACTGCTTTAGATGCATAAAAACCAAAAACTGGATTGTCAGATTTATATTTAGTGAAATACCTCTAGGTAGGCCTTATACCAAGCAGAACTTCCAATCAAAATTGTGACATTCGTCTGAGTTCATTTTGTGCTTCTGTAATGAAATACCACAGATTGGGTAATATTTTTTAAAAAAATTATTATACTGGCACATTTTATATATACATTATGATCACATTCAACATTGAGGTTTTATTTTTTAGAGACCATATTTTATTTGGCACAGTTGTGAAACTGAAAAGGGCCCAATCAAGGCAACAGCAAATTGGTGTCTGTTGAGTGCTCTGCCCTTACATCACTGCTCTGAGCACTCTGATTTCTGTTTCTGAAGTTTCTCTAGTTTACAGGCTCTAGCTCTATTGGGACTCAAGGTCCCAGTACTCAAGGCCCAATATTGGGCCTCTCTGTTGAATGGCTGGTTCTCAACACCAAGCTATCAGCAGCGACAGAACCCTGGCAGCCCGCTGCTGCTCCTGAGCTTGACCCTGGCCCTCAGTGCTGTGTTATTACATCTCTGGGGCTGCCGTGCTCCTCCTGTGGGTCCCTGGAACACAGGATCATCTGAAAGTATCTACACGCTCTCTGCCAATCACTCATCTACTGTATTTGTCTCTTCTACTTACTTTATTTAAAAGGTACTTAATAAAATTTACTTAATCTGTAATTTTATATCTTTTTTGTAAATTTATATCATTTTGTGAGAGTTAAAGAGGCATAATATTTTCAAAGTCTTCTGCTGTTATCCATTAGGGTTGTTTCCAAAGTTTTATTATGTCTGTAGTGGCAAAATCTGCATGCAGATAAATAGATCATGTTACATATAAAATCTTCCATTATACACACACCGTATATATAATCTTGTTGCCATACACTTGTTTTTACACATATATTTTTTCAAGAGTTTTAAATATTTTTTAAGATCATTCTTTGGGGTGTTATAAGTGAATACAAAGGTATATGAAATTTCCTGAGCTGCTTGATAAATCTTAGGCTAATTATATTCAGACTTGGAAACTCCCACCAATGTCATTGCTCCCCTCTCACACCCTTGCCACTATTCATACTTTTTATAAATCTTTGTCACTTTAAAAAAATAAAAACGTGATTATATCTTAAGGCATATTGAGGAATGATTCACACTTAATAAGTAACATGTTTCATACGCTTAAAGAGATTTGTAATCTTTTGCAATCTGTATATTAAAACCAAGAGGCCATTTCTGAGTTGCTGACCTTTCTATAGTCTTCATGCTCCATTACGTACTCTGATACTTAACACTCAGGTCACTTTCAGTCTGAATTATATTTTATTATTCTCCATTGTTGCAGAATATTATAGCCAATTTAACCAGAAGGGTCTTTCCTCACCTTCTCTTTATTGGTTCATTTCCAATTGTAACAGTGACAGATTTTCTGAGATATTATATTAGTTTTATTATCATTACAATGACTATTTTACTGGAATGAAAGAATGAATAGGAATGAGATACTAAGAGGTCATTCTCTGCAGATATATATATATATATATATATATGTATATATATATACACACACATATATATCTTTTTTACTACTTTAAATGAGTAGTATTGGGTAGAAGCTAATGGTCCTACATTCTCAGATTGAGTAACAATTGCTTGCATTCCTCATCTTGTCAGAGAGCACAGAGGAAATGATAGAACACCAAATGGCATAAACATTTGCTCAGATTACTGCTGCACTATTTTAAATAATGGAATAGTGGTGTGCTGATGCTGATTTCTTAATTGGCATACTTGTTTGATAAGAGAAATTGGTCTTTGGGATGCAGGCCTTTTTTTTTCTTTTCTTTTCTTTCTCCTTGCAATGCCATGTCAGCTTTTGAAAGGAAAATCTACCACCTTCATGTTTTCTACTAAAACTGGTC
Organism: Thryonomys swinderianus; assembly: GCA_004025085.1. NCBI lineage: Eukaryota > Metazoa > Chordata > Mammalia > Rodentia > Thryonomyidae > Thryonomys > Thryonomys swinderianus. Next base: position 13,246 of record PVIC010020037.1, on the reverse strand, counting down.
AAGTTATGGGCTGGAGATTCAGCTCAGTGGTTCTGGTGCCTGCCACACAAGCTCAAGGTCCTGAGTTCAATCCCCGGTAACCACATACAATGCTGAGTGTGGTGACTCACGCCCACCAGCAATCAATACCACATATCACAGTGCTGGGCCATATGGTGGCTCAGGCCTGTAATCCTAGCACTCGGGAGGCAGAGGCAGGAGGATTTGCTAAGTTTGAGATTTGCCTGGCCTACATAGTGAGCTCAGGGCCAGCATGAACTACAAAACAAGACCCTGTCTAAAAAAAATAAATAAATAAAATTAAAAATTAAAAAAATAAAACTGGTCAAGTTCTGAAAACCTGGCTCAGCCTAAAATGTTGCCTCCATTAAAGTTCTTTGTTTTTAAACAACATGCACACTTCTTAGTTACCCACAAATGAACACACTCTTCAGTAACTATTGAACTACAGGCAACTTTGCTTCTAAGAAGCAAAGAAATGAATTAATGTATTCCACAGGAGAAGCTTTTATGCCACCTATAAAGAGCAATATCTGGTTCTTTGCAATAATATAAGTGGCTCCACTTGCAATGGTAGTTATTGTAGAATATCAAGTGTGTATCAAGCACCAATATCATATTTCACTTTCACAACAATCTTCACTTTAAAAATAAGGAAACTAAAGCTCTGAAAGAATAAATAAATTTGGTTACAGGTGGTGGTACTGCACCTACCCAAAATCTTTACCTGGTCATCCTCAAAGGCTGTTCTCAAGTGTTACACTTGATGCTTTTGCTTGTGTGGTAGCCTGAGTGTCTGACAGTTGTTGCCACCACACACTCTTCTGATGTTCCTCAAGAAACACAGAATCTTTTCTTTCCTCTTAATTCTAAACTGTCCTTCTGACTGTTTTGATGAATAAGAGTGGCAAAAGTACCAGTGTGTAACTTCGGAGGTTGGTTCTGAAGAGACCGCCAGTTTCTGTGCTGTCTTCTTGGCATACTCCTGCACCCAGATGCTGTACTGTGAGGAGGCCCACCTGGAGAATAACAGACACCTCCCACTCTGTCCCTGGAAGTCTGAGTCTGTGTGCAGCTGTATAATTTCTCACATCCAGTGCAAAATGATAGTAGTGCAGAGCACACCAATGCAGACCAAATCAGGAAATCAATTTCCCTTCCCCTGACCCAGCACCATAGTGCACAATGGGTGAATGATCTTTCCAGGATTACAGACTCTGGGAATGCACATGCTCAGATCCTGCACTGGTAGCTGCTAAGACCTGTCTGCCCCTCTGAGATTGAGGTCTCCTGTCTTGCTCCAAGATATGATGTCTATTACCCTTCATCTTCCCTATATTTGCTTCTGGTCTCCCGCCAGTGGTCAGGGGCCATGGCTGAACTCTAGGCTTCTACCCTTGTTGTGACAAGTATTGGGCGGCCATGGTCACAGGGCAGATATGGGGTCAGAAAGACTGTGTGACACTCAAGGAGTCAGAGAATAGGGTTCTGCAGGGAAGAAACTGTCTTGGAACAGTGGAGAGGGTCACAGGTGAGACTGTGAATGAGCCAAGGCTCAGAGTCTTCAGTATTTGCGCCACTGTCCCTGTTTTTTGTTTTTATTTTACTAAGTTCACTAAAATTTCAAGATAAAAGGTGTATAGACTCCAAGAAAACAGTTATAGAATATTATACCTCATGTGTAGGCCTTCTAGGAAGAAGCCCTATGAACCACACTGATCATATATATACCCATAAAGCCAACCCCGCCAGCACCAACTGTCAATGCATCCATGTTACAGTCCTAAAGCTGTATTAGGAAAACTACCCAATCAATCTAAAGAACTATAAGAAATTAAATATAGATATTGAGGTAGACTAGAACTTGGTACTTGACATACAAAATGACTGTTGTTATTGTCCTAAGATTCTGAGGTCATTGAGAACTCTTACATGATTTTCACTTTCAAAAATATAGTGTGACAAGTGATAAAAGGACACATGGGGAAACTATTGTCTAGTATTATATAACTTGCAACTAAACAAGAAGAGTAAACTTGGAAAACTTAACTGCAAAGCCAATTAAAAAAAATGGAAAATACAGTAGCCAGGAAGAGGTTATGACACTAAGGAAAAGTTTTTTGGGGAAATTCCCATGAGAGAAAATCACAAGGCAGACCTTGAAATAAGTGTAGTAGCAGCCCCAGTAGACAACAGGCAATTCTATGTGGGGTTCTATTACATGAGCAGTAGTCATACAATAGAAGTTACAGTGGCTCCCCATAACTTTTGATCAGTCTAATTCGCTCATTTTTTAAGACTGAAGTAAGAGACATTTCAGGACTCTATAGAATTTCATAATTACACCTGAATTCCTCAAGTGCTTGACAGTTATTGTAGCTTAAATCTGAAACATAATCTTTGCTTAAGCATTTTATTACATTAAATTATTTTCTTTACCTCTGCAGGGTTTTAGGACTCAGAAAACCTGAATCTTCTAAGGCTGTGTAACTTAATAGTTTACCCTTTTTGTGATACATAATTTATTGTACAAAATAGCCTGTTGGGATATTTTGAAATCTTCTGGGTTTTAAGTCTTGACTATAATATCTACTAGCTATCTGAGATTGGGGAAATAATTTAAAATATTTCAGCTTCAGATTCCTTGTCTGAGACTAACAACAGTAATATGTATTTTACAGATTAACCTTAGAGTCAATATATATAGCTAATTAAAATAATGGTACTTCAATAAATAGTAGTCGGATCCCTCTTGTAACATTTTTCACTACCTGAAGTGCAAATGTAGCAATAATGTAGTTTTATCTACCATGCTTTTAGTTTTAAAATGCTTAAGTGTTAAAGTTATTTTGTAAATTGCAGAAACAGTGTTTTTTATTGATGACATTTTAAGTTTCTTTAAGGAAATTTTTTTCTATTTTCTTTTTAAAATGGATTTTATTGGTCCATTTTATATATGCATTATGATTACATTTAGCATTGAGAATTTGTGTCTGTACATGACACATATTGATTCTCATTTTACCCCACTCCCTGCCCTTCCTGTTTTCATTTTTAATGCCTTTAAAATTTTACTTTCAATTCTAAACTGGAATAACATTTAAATAGTGTATATGTCTTTGTGCACATTAAATATTTATTCATGATATTTAATTAAAAATTCCTGACTAGCTGCATGTCATCTTTGCTGCCTTTGTTTTGTGTATTTTTCATTTTTCTTCCTGAGTACAAATTTTAAACAAACCTATAAATAACTTCCCCATTCCAACACACACTAACTAGAAACATGTTCCTCAGCCTTACTTCCCATTTTAATGGAAAATAAAATTTAAATACTTATCTCTTCTTATTTCTGGCTTTGTGCAAAGTTAGGAAAGAAAATAAAGGAGAAATGGAAAGTGAAACTCAGTTATGGGTAGCCTGTGAAATAAAAAGACACCATGTATATTTATTTGAAATTAAATTATACCAGCCAGGGCCTAACATTTATCAAGTCCTTTTGTAGTTCTTGTAGATTCTGGTAAATGAATACAGAGTCCCAGGAATGTGAAATAATAACAATGTTCTTAAAATTGAAAAACCAAGTACTAAAAATTTCATTACCCCAATATATCATCTCATGTCAGAAGACATAATGCAAGTTCTCTATCTGAGTAAGATTGTGTTGACTATGTGCACAATTTAGTCTATTAGTATGCTCTATTATTTTGAATTGGTTAAATTCTTGAATAAAAATCTCCATGTTAGCAATTTTAGGCTAAATTATAAAAAGTAATAACAACTGCATTATCACCTCCCAGGGAGAAGTTTTGTCACAATGAGTAATGTTCTCCTGCTGAGGCATTATCAAGCACATTTTACACCAGGCCTTAATTTGATTTTCTTTAGAGGAAGAGGGGGAAGAAGAGGGAGAGGGAGAGAAACAGAGAGAGGTGTATGCTGAGAAAAAGGACATGTGGCTCCGTTTTCTGAGTTCAGGGTCTGTGTGCCTGGTCAAATAGGAGTCAGATCTGTGGAGAGACGCAGTGTTCTAAAACTAGTGGATCTAGTATTTTTGCATATCTGTCTAACAGAGATATTATTATTATTACCCTGCTTACAGCACTCCAAGTTGCTGAATCAAAAATATGCTGGAGTAGGGAGGTAGAAACCATCCTCATTTCACCTAAAGCACTCTGTGAAGGATCTCTCTGTATATCTACTCTTTGAGGCTTGGGGGAGAATGGAACTTGGGAAAAATTCAGCTTGAGACTTAGGCCTGAGTGGACCCGCATAAAGATTCTTTGAAAAAATTGAGATAAAAATACTTAGCAGGAGATCTACACTTTAAAAAAAAAATTCCATTTGTGATGTGATGCTTTACCATTGGTTAAAGATCCAGTGCCCTAAAGCTAACTCATCATGGGGAACTGAAACTGAAACTTAACAGCAACCCCCCCATTTTTTTCCCCCTCTCAATCCCAGGTAACCATCATTCTATATTTTTTTTAATGATTTTGACTATTTTAGGTACTTTATATAAATGAGTTGTGCAATATTTGTCATGCTGTGACTGGATAATTTAATTTAGAATAATTTCCTTGTCATCTATGTTATCTCATAAGGCGCAAATTCCTTTTTTTTTTTTTTTTTTTTTTGAGACAGGGTCTCACTTTGTGTAGTTCAGGCTGGCCCTGAACTCACTATGTAGCCCAGGCAAGCCTCAAATTCAGCAATCCTCCTGTCTCTGCCTCCTGAGTGCTGGGATTACAGGCATGAGCCAATTCCTTCTTTTTTTTAAAGGATGAATTATATCCTATTTTATGTTTATTATATATTTTCTTTATCCATTAATGCATTGATAGTTTGTCTCCATGTCATAGCTATTGTGAATAATGCTACAATGAAGGTAAATGTGTTAATATTGTTTTAAGACCTTTGTCTCAAATCTTCTCATATATAGTCAAAAGTAGGATTGCAGTTGTGTATGGTAATGCTCTTTTTAACTTTTTTGGAATTTTCACAAGGTTATTGAGAGAACCTTAATCGTATTATAGCAACAGTAGTGTTCCATTTGTTTTCTTTTGGTATAACAGACTGTCAGAAGCTAATTCTACAAAGGATTAGCTCACAGTTTTGGAAACTGAAAGCTGTTGGAGGGGTAGCTCTGGTGAGAACCTCTTAGCTCTGTGGCAACATGGCGGACAAACCACAGTAAAACAGCCATGTGCAGAAGAAGTTACATGCACAGCATCAGCCTTACTGAAAGCTCACTTATCCCTCGAGATCAGCACCAGTACTTTCTGATAGTAGAGGTGACCATCTACATATCTAGCACTAGGTTCCATCTCCTAAATGATTGGTACAACACAATTGAGAACTACATGTTTAGCATATTAAACTTAAGGAAAAGACTTTCAAACCATAACAAAGGTACAGAGCTATAATTTGCCCACATCTTTGCCATCACTTGTTATCTTTGTGATTTTTTTTTTTTTTGAGACAGGGTTTACCTTGTAGTTCAGATTGGCCCTGAGCTATGTAGCCCAGGTAAACCTTGAACTCTGCAATCCTCCTGCCTCTGCCTCCCGAGTGCTGGGTTTATAGGCATGAGCCACTATGCTGCACAATGTGGTATGTGGTATTGATTGCTGGTGGGCATGTCACCATACTTGGTATTGTTGTATATGGTTACCAGAGATCGACCCAGGGACCTTGCACTTGCTAGGTCCTGAAACCACTGAGATAAACCTCCAGCCCTATCTTTGTGATTGTTTAAGGTAACCATTTTAACAGTTATGTTTTTCCTGATAGTAGTGATGCTAGACAACTTTTCATTGGCCATTTGTATGTCTTTTCTCTTTTTGAGATATGTCTATTCAATGACTTTTCATCCTTTAATTGGGTTATTTAATTTTTATGTTTAAGTTGTAAGATCTTATAAATTTTGAATATTGGCCCTTCATCAGACATGTGGTTTGCAGCATTTTCTTTTATTCTCTATTCACTCTATGCAGTTTCATTTTTTGATGCATAAGATTTTTCATTTGACACCTTCACTTGTTTGTCTTGTTTTGTGTTTATATTTCTGGTGTCATATCCCCAAAATCATCATCATAAAATATTTTCCCTAAGCTTTGTTTTTATTTTGGGATTTTGCAGATGTAGATGTTAAATTTTAATCTTGAGTCTACTTTCTGTGTACCATTTAAGAATCCACTTTCACACCTTCATGTTGAGTATCCAGTTTTCCTAACCTCAGTTGTAGAAGTCTATCCTTTTTTCACGGTATAGTCTTAACGTCTTTATGAAGAGGTATGTGAAGGTCAGTTGACTCAATATTTATGATGCTATTGTTTGAATGTTTTTTCATCCTCTAAAACTGATGTTGAAGTTTTATTCATAATACACAGTATTGAGAGATTAGGCCTAATGGACACTATATAGACCAGAAAGGAGGACCCTCCTGGACAAATATCATTCTAAGGGGCTCCATGGAGGGAATTTGCTCCTCTGTTGCCTTCATATCTTGTCTTTTGCCACATGATGACACAACAAGAAAGATCTTGTCTGACACTTGAACTTTAATACTGGACTTTTTACACTCTGAAATTAACACAGAAAGTTTGTTTATTATAAAATACTCAGTCTATGGTATTCTGTTACATTATCACAAAATGCATGAAGTATAGGTTCATTTCTGGGCTTTCTGCTCTGGTACACTGGTCTATATGTCTATCTACATCTCTGTATTTAAACTAGTTTTCTGATACATTTTGAAATCATGGAGTTTTGCTTTTTCCTCAGGATTGCTGTGGTTATTTTGTGGTACGTTGAAGTATGTTTGAATTTTAAATTTCTTTTAAAATTTTTATAAAACATGTTGTCTTAGTTGTTTTTCTTGTTATTGAGACAAAATACCCAACACCCAAAGTTGAAGGAAGAAAGATTAATTCACCTCACAGTTTGTATAGGTTTCAGCCCATAGTTGGCTGGCTCCAAAGTAGGGTGGTATGCAGAGGGGGAATTCCAGAGGAGGAACAGTCTGTGGAAAAGCAGGCAGGAAGCAGCAGCAGCAGCAGCAGCAGCAAATCTGCCATTCCACCCTCCCTTTATACTTCATTCAGGCTATAAGCCTATTGATTGGTGCCACCCGTACCCAGGGTAGGGTTTTCATTATTAACATCCAACACTATGCTAAACCCAATTACCTGTAACACAACCTTAACCCTAGTATCACACACCCTAGATCCAGCTACCTCTGAAAAACCCCACTTATAAGCATATGAGGCTTTAGGGGACGTCTAGATATAAGTTGTAACACATTTCATTGAAATTTTATTTTGTTTATTTTCTGAAGTGCTAGGAATCATATCTAGGCCTCACATAGGGTAACCAAGTTCTTAACCAATAAGCACCCTTGCCATTGGGATTTTGATAGACCTGTGCTTCCCAGAGCAAGCTGTCCATACTTTTCTCTTTAATCTTGACTGTTAGGTGTTTGATCCACGCTCTTTGTGTCAGTACTTCATGTAAAGCAAGGTAGAAGCAGACAGTAGTACACTGAAAGTCTATAGATACTGGCAGAATGTTCTCCTCTGCAGGACTACATTGAGAGAAACAGATTCTTCAACATTTCTCAATCTTGCAGTGCTACACCAACTGTAATAAGCTCTTATCCTTTTTTAGATTGAGCTTAACTTTTACAAAGCATTTGAGGTATGCTAATTCTGTCAGTGCTGTGCACACAGCCCCATGGGCAACATGTTGAAAGGCCAGAAATACTAGAGGTGTTTTCCATTCTTTTGTCCCCTGAGGAGAAGTCATAGACCTTGGTGATCTCTTTTGTTACCAAACTGTCACCTTTGGGAAAGTGATGTTGTGAAGTGGAATGTCTCTTCTTATCCATTTCAGTGTGGCTTTTTTCCATTTTGTCCTCAGCTTTTCCAAGATTCTCATGAAAGAATTCTGATCTATATATTATTGTTGAATTATTTTTTCTGTGGGGGAGCAAAGGCTTGGGTTTCCTATTTTACTATCTTGCTGATGTTAACCCTAGCATTCAGAATCTTCTTTTTTTTTTTTTTTTTTTTTTGAGACAGTGTCTCACTTTGTAGTTCAGGCTGGCCCTGAGCTCACTATGTAGCCCAGGCAAGCCTCAAACTCAGCAATCCTCCTGTCTCTGCCTCCCGAGTGCTGGGATTACAGGTGTGAGCCACCACGCTTGGCAGCACTGAGAATTTTATTTAAAGGGAATAAAGTAACTGATCTCAAATCCCCCAAATATTCCAAATGGGTAAAATGTTTACCTCTAGGAAAGAGTGGAAGGACAATTTTTCCCCTTTCCTGTGCCTCTAAAAGATCATATTTCAAAGTACTAGAAAAGAATTAACTTCAGAAGTTGAAATCCCCCCCCCCAAAAAAAAAAAGAAGACCCATGTGGGGAAAAAACTTCCTGTACTACACTGGACTAAACAAATGTAACACTTAAGTTATAAAAATAGATATGTGCTATTGTGGGGGTAGAAGAGACAGCTATCATTTAAACAGGGACAGAGAGGCAAGATATTGGCAGCAGAGAGATGCAGAAGATGTAGAGCTGTTGTATATAACAGGAAGCATGTCAGCTGTCAGGTACCAGATACCGCAGAGCCACGGCCACAGTTAGGGTTCCCATATCTGTTGTCTTGAGAACGGTTAAAGTCTTAAAACACTCTTTTGAATATCTTGGTCTCACCCTTGTCTTTCTTCTCATTGCTCTCACAATGCCTTAGACCCTAAGAGATCAGCAAGCCATTTTTTTTTTTTGAGACAGGGTCTTGCTTTGTAGTTGGGCTGGCCCTGAGCTCACTATGTAGCCCAGGCAAGCCTCAAACTCAGCAATCTTCCTATCTCTGCCTCCCGAGTGCTGGGATTACAGGCGTGAGCCAACACGCCCGGCATGCATTTTTGAAAAGCAAAGCCACAAAAAGTCTACATAATAGATCTGTCCAAAATTGGAGTTTCTCACCTATAGAATGATGACTAATGAGCACATTTAGCACATTCCTTCAGGGGAAATTCTGTCAGGTATCATTGGCCAGAGTTACACATTGGGCCTAAGTACTGCTTCAAAATGGTCCATACCAGGCATCAAAACCTGTCCAGTGATAAGGCAACAATCAATAGCTTCCTGATTTTTACTGAAAATCATGTCCATAATGTTATCATTCTAACTCTAGAACATAGATAAAAGGTAACAGATATAGCATAGCTTTAGTCACAGTCTACTAAATAGAAGAAAACAATGTCCAGTTTTGGTGTCAAGTTTTAGTTAAAAGATTTTGGGTGTTGCTTTGGACGATTTTTTTCAAACTTTGCATTGCAGGTTAATGACTACCTTATAAAGCAGTTACCTTATACAATGCCACATTTAGTGAAAGAAGACAAGTTAAGAACTTTGCTGAATATCTGAAATACAGTATAACTGAAATCACATTAATTATCAGCATCCTTATCATTATTATTATTACCTGTTATCTTTTTTCACAAATCTAATTGTACATTAATATCATTGACCTGCTCTTCCTTAAAATTGTAACTTTCTCAACTATTTATATCAGAAGCCATCATCTGACCTTTGTTTGACCTCAGATAAAACTTGCATCAGTTCCAGGTTTGAGATGAAGTTGGCCAAAGATTTTACTTATTCATTGCATGTCATTTACTATTTTGTCCATCTAAGTATCTTATTTTAGAATCAACCATATGGAATTTTGATGTAAAGGTTTATCTTGATTCTGGGATGTCTGATGGCATAGTAATTACTACAAAGCCATCAAGTATCAGCAAACAATTTGCATCTCCTTGGGGAGTAATTTTCCTACAGGACAAATAGCAGTTGTCAAAGGACTAAGAATAATTTTGTTTATAAGCACAGATTTAGAAACCACTAAACAAGTATGAACATGCACTTGAGATGTGACTTTCACTCTTAAGTATCTGACTTTAAATCGCTACACTTTAAGTGCTTGCAATGGAGAGAAAAAAGCATTTTAACTCTTCTGATGAACAGCAGGGAAATGGGCCTCCATGGTTCTTCTCGACCCATTAAGTGGAGTGTATGATAAGAACTTTCATTTCTTCTTACCATGTCAGTTCTAAACATACTCAGGACCAGAGAAGGAATACATTTGCCTTAAATTAATTCAGTTTAATTCAAACCAATTCAGTAACCATGAATCAATCACATTTTGTGAAAGACACTATGGGTAAAGCTTTAGAAGTGAAGTGTGTTCTTTGTTTTCACAGTATTTTAATTTTGCCTCTCACAGTGCAGCAAGCGACTGAAACACTGATAGGTACACTTTTGACGGCAGATGTTTACTCAACTGCTTGGTTGCTTTTTCTCACATGAGATACTTTAGATTAAAAAATTCAATTTATTGCTTGAAACTCTCAATTTATTCTATCATGAACACCAATAGTATTGTTCTGTTTGACTCTGTAAAATAATCTTTGCTATACTAAACATTATGAGTTTGTCTACTAATAAATTACCCTACTAGAAATAGCATGATATTTATCTCATCAGAGGTCATGAAGTTGCTGAAATTGCAGTTTCATTATAATTTCCTTCCCTAGAATTGCCTTCAAAAATAAAATAAATTAGTATTTAAATTATGCATGGGTATAAGATATTTTGATGTTTCAAATTTTAGACAGATCTAATGTTCTTCACCTAATTAAATAAAATTAAAAAGTCCATCTAGGTATTTCTTAGTCATTTAGTTTTTTACTTGTCTATGTTTTCTTTACTGGTTTACAACATTAATTAAAACACCATCAGGCTGACAGATTCTTTGCTTTCCTTAGTGACTTTTCCTAGAATTGATATACTTTGATAGATTGAAGCTATATTGCAGTATTTATTTATAGAAGTAAAGCTGAATTGGATATGTTCATATTCCCTGATGATTTTCAATAGCTAAGTACTTTGAATTTACATGATGGTTGTCAGCAAGATTGTTACCTGAGGCAAAGAATTACCTCATCCAAAGAATAGGTATAACATAATTATTTAGCTGATGGTTAGCTGTCTTTCTTTCAAATTGAATTCTTTATTGGTACATTTTATCTACAGCTCACAGTCATACTCAGAATTGGGGAATTTGTAGTAGTATATGACACAAGTTAATTCTAATTTTTACCCATATCTCTACCTACCCACAACCCACCACCTCCTATATACATGTTATTTCTCTTTCTTTCCAAATCATATTTATTCCTTCCCCTCATTACTTTCCCATACCACATGCCATTTGAATATTTTCTATTTCACAAAATATATCATACATTCTAGAACTTATTTACATCTACAGGTTCTCATACCAGAGAAAAGATACAGTATTTACATGTCTATGATCTATTTATTTCACTTATTAGTGTGTCCTCAAGGTGTATTCATTTGCACATAAATGAGTGCAACTTGTCATTCATTATGGTTAGCTGTCTTTTTATGTTTTTGGTAGTATGATATATCCAATACAGTGAAAAGACTATATTTTATATCTCCAAGACCAGGAATTTAAAAAAATGATCATTAAAATAAACATTTGTCCACAGGATATCAGAAGAAGATATGCCCATTTTTTCAGATAAATGAGTAGATAAGTGAATGAATAATTAATATCTCAGGAATTTCAACAGAAACTTCAAATTGGCAAGACAAAAATCATTATTATTTTGTTAATAAACACATTTCAATTATATTTATAATAAATTAAGATGATTTTGTAACCAAACATTTTTGGCAAATAGGTTGTTTATGGGATCTCTATTATGTTTGCTGTGACTATCAGCTGCAGTTGAACTTCCACCAACTGTAAAAATGTCTCAGTCAGAATGAATGATACTCACAATTCATTGCCAGTATGGAGACAGAGCCTAAATAAAGGTTATTTTTTCCTTCTCTCATCTACTAATCTGACAAAGAAAGAAAAATCTCTCTCTCTGCCCATGAAATTAAATTTCTGTATTTTTCTGGTGTAGGAAATTACGTATCTTGATCAAATTTTGTTATCATTGTTTAGTACTATATTCCAAGATATTATATGATCACACACTCATACACCATATAATCATCACAGAGGGTGAGTATCATGCTAGTGAAGGTTCTATTTTATTAAGTCATCATAAACAGTCAGAAACTATTGTTGCTAGTATTAATTATCTGAAAAATAACTTGTAAAGAAAAAACCGTGGGACATTGTGCTGATTTAACATTCACATTTTGATGCCTGATTTTAAAATGTTTTTAGTTACATACTTTCATAGGTTAAAATGTTTTCTCAAATGTATTTTAAAGCAGTCACAAAACATTAAGATTTTAAATGACCATAGAGAGGGAGTAAATAGCTCACTGGGACCCAGCAGAGGAAATATTACACAGCCAGTGTGAGGTGGCACAAATAGTGGAGATGCTGTTATGTGTCCAAACTCTGCTTCATGGCACTGCAGAAGGCACGTACTTTCTGTGCTCTTAACTCAACTATGGAACACATTTGAATGTGCTTAACAGTCTCTGTTTTGATATTTGTATCATTGAAAAGAGAGTCAAAATTCCCTAAGTATAAAGTTTGTTTTTCCTATCACAGATATTTACAAGTATAAAGAAAATATGATGGAATAAAGGGTTGTGTTCCCAACAAAATGGGGAACCCAGGAATATCACTGTATTTGATAAGCCTAATCTCTCCTTAGGTGAACACAAGAATACTATATAAAATACTGGTAGGTTTGGGTATGCAGAAGCACTTCCTCATAGTTTGAATTATTTATAACTCCTAGAAAATGCTGATCGTTCTGTAGGACTCATTCCCTTCTTCTCCTCCCTCCATCCCTCCCTTCCCTCCTTCCTTCCTTACATCCTTCTTTCCCTCCCTCCTTCTTTCTTTCCTTCCTATCTCCCATTCATTTCTCTCTCTCTCCCTCTGTCTCTTCCTCTCCCTCTGTGCATGCACATCTGTGTGTGTGTGAGTGCGTGCGCATGTGTGCACCTGTGTTTGCGCGCCTGTCTGTGGTATTTGTGATCCAGCCCAGGGCTTCACACATATTAAGGAAATGCTTCATCACTGAGCTACATCCTCAGTTCTATATTACTCTTAAAACATTGATTGGAATGTTCCTGAATAGATTGATCTATTCCATTTGTCCAATGAAACTTCAAGCTCACTTTAGGTGTAACTGCAGAGAAAGCTCATTTGGACTTGAGTATCTTCCACTAAAT
>PVIC010020036.1:0-29948 GCA_004025085.1 Thryonomys swinderianus | reverse complement strand
AATCCTCCTGTCTCTGCCTCCTGAGTGCTAGGATTACAGGCATGAGCCACCACACCCAGTGAAAAGTAGCATTCTTGGTTTTTTTTTTTTGAGGCAGGGTCTCGCTTTGTAGTTCAGGCTGGCCCTGAGCTCACTATGTAGCCCAGGCAAGCCTCGAACTCAGCAATCCTCCTGTCTCTGCCTCCCGAGGGCTGGGATTACAGGCATGAGCCACCATGCCCGGCAGTTTTGTTTTGTTTTTGAGACAGAGTCTCACTTTGTAGTTCAGGCTGGCCCTGAGCTCACTATGTAGCCCAGGCAAGCCTCGAACTCAGCAATCCTCCTGTCTCTGCCTCCCGAATGCTGGGATTACAGGCATGAGCCACCACACCCGGCAAAAGTAGCATTCTTGAGGCAGGGAGAGATGAAGCCTGGACCTGCCTGATCTTCATCACATCTCATCTTTATAGTCTGACCCAGTGGAGCTCCTAGCAGTGCCATCTGTCCATGCCTAGGGCAGAGGTATGCACACTTGTTTGTGGAGACCAGGTAGGGGCTGAAGAAGAATGGGCCCCAGCTTTTGCCATCCACAAGGAACTTCAGAGTCAGCCAGGTTCAGGTTCAAGACCAACATCTTGTGCTTATTTGTAAGTAATTTTCCTACAAATATTAGAAAACTTTCCTTCCATACAGTATTGTTATGAAAATGATGAACTGTGAGTCTCTGTATCAGTCAGCTTTGCTGTTTCTGGGGCAAAATACCTGACATTTGTAATGTAAAAGATAGACTTATTCAGCCGGAGGGTTAGCTCAGTGGTTCTGGCGCCTGCCTCACAAGCGCAAGGTCCTGAGTTCGATTCCCCGGTAACCACATACAATGCTGGGCGTGGAGACTCATGCCCACCAGCAATCAATACCACATACCACATACCACAGTGCTGGGTGTGGTGGCTCACGCCTGTAATCCCAGCACTTGGGAGGCAGAGACAGGAGGATTGCTGAGTTCGAGGCTTGCCTGGACTACATAGTGAGCTCAGGGCCAGCCTGAAGTACAAAGTGAGACCATGTCTCAAGAAACAAAAAAACAACAACAAAAACCAAACCAAAACAAAATAAAAAAAGAGAGATTTATTCTGGCTTATGGTTTTGGTGTGTTCAGTCCATGGTCAGCTGGTTCCAAGGCAGAAACAACACGATGTCAGGACATGGAGAAGGAAAACTGCTTACACCATGGAAGGCAAGAAACAAAGAAAGAGGGGAGGATCTGAAGCAAAGAATATGCCCCTCCAGGTCACAACCCCAGTTACCAAACTAACTGAGCCACACCTCTGAACAGCACATTCAGCTACTGAACTCCTCAGTGGAGGAATCTCCTGTTGAAAATAGCACATCCAGGATTCAACAGCTTCCATGTGAGATCTTGGGGGGCACTCTACATCTGAACTATAACAGCCCTCTTCGTTATCTCCTCTATATTCCACAACCTTCCTTATTAACACAGCCCCAAATTTCCACTGAGCGTGAGCCAAGTGCCTGACACCAGGAATAAATACAAGCTAGGCAAAGAGATTCTGAGTCTTGACCTTAGGCTGCCAGGGAAGATGGCCTCGCAGCATCATCTCCCCATCGATCACTCAATGTGGGTCTAAGATTCATAGGACCATGATGCACAGTCCTTGCTCCTCTCCCAGGAGCGGATGTGTCCAACTGGCAGCAGCCCTTGACTGGAGAAGTATAAAAGAGGAGGGATGGGGCTGGAGTTTCTCTCTGGCAAGGTGACCCCACACAGCTTTGCTCTTATCTGTTGCAACCAGACATATGTGGGTGAGGTGCCAAAAAAAAAAAAATTGTGCACTTGGGAAGCCGCTGAGTCCTGCCATGATCAACCTAAATAACAAACAGAGGGGAACTCTAAAAAAATAGAGTGGTATTTCTCTGGGAATGAGCCAGGGAAGCTGAAAGGCAGAACATGCATTGTACCAGAGAAACAATGGGACAGTCCAAGGGCATGGGACAAAGAGAAACTTGGGGACAAACAAGGTGATCCTGGACACTGAACTAATAACAAGAACAGCATCCATGGTGAACAGGCAGTGGCTAAGCAGATGTCCTCAAGTATTTTCCATGTGAGTTCCCAGAGGCCTTTGTGAATGGTGGTAGTTCTTGTGGCAACTCGGGTTATCAGGCAGCTCTTGTTATCAACTCTGACAGCTTTTGCTCTCACCTGGGATTATCAGGGATATGCGCGAAATCCCCCCCCTTCCGAACCTCCCAACATTATTTCTCTTTAGGTCTTGACACAAGTGCCTTGATTTGGGTTCTGACAACTTTCCCTTGAAGGGTGGAGTTGCCATTTGTGCTGTGTATGTTCTGCCCTGAGGCTGTGTGCAGGCAGCATGTCTGGAACCCATGCTCACCAGGAGTCAGCATAGGGCATAGACAGAGCTCACTCCTCTCATGAGATTCACAATAGAGAGGGAAAAGAAGATTTGGATAAAAGAATATAGACACAGCCAGGTGTGGTGACTTGCGTCTGTCATCCCAGCACTCAGGAGGCAGAGGCAGGAGGATTGCTGAGTTTGAGGCTTGCCTAAGCTACATAGTGAGCTCAGGACCAGCCTGAACTACAAACTTTTTTTGGAGACCCTGTCTCAAAAAAAAAAAAATATAGACACAGGCTAATACCAGTTCCTAGTGATCACTGTTGTTAAATAGCTAAGTAAAATGAGATGTGTAACAGAGACTTAGAGAAGACCCTATGCACTAGTGAGCTGGCCAAGGACCCAGTGAGGAGGCAGCATGTGGTCTGAGGGCTGAAGGCCAAGAGTGAGCTGCCAGAAGAAGAAACTCAGAGAAGAAGAACCAGCACAGGTCTTTGAAGCCTGGGACAGAAGTGTATGGGAAGGAGGTTCCAGGGTCAGCTCCACGGGGTCTTTTCATGGAGGCCTGGGTACAGCAGTCATCTTCCATGCAAGGGCAGCACGAAGAGGGCAGTCTTTTATATCTGATCTGCATTTTCACAGATTCTTCCAGCCTCTGGGTACAGGGTGGCTTGTGGGTCAGAGAAAGTCAGCAGGAGGCCACCCCAGCCCGGTGCAGTAGGACAGTGACAGGTGGAATGTGATTGTTCTGTGCTTCAGCTCCTAGCTTCCTGTGATTTTGTCCCTGGACCTCTACTTCCCACATAGCCATAACCAGTAGGTGTCACCAGAGACTGAGCAAAGCTATCACTGGGGGCCCATAGTGGAGAGGGTCTTGCAGAATTCCTCTTCTATCCAGAGATATTCAGATATTAGCTCCCCAAACCCACAAATGTGCAAAGGAGTTAGGTAGCTCCATTATTCAAAGAGAGCAGACAGCTGCTTTGAGTTATCCAGTAACTGACCTCATAGACAATGTGATCCATAGATGTATGTTGACAAGTGCATAGCAAGCAGACGACAGAACAGAAGTGAGACGGTGACCCACGGAGGGTCACACAGCTGGCCAACAGCAGAGCCCAGATGGAAACCTTGACCACTTGATCTCAGAGGAAATAATGTCTGTTGCCTACTCTGCCCTCTCACATATCAGGTGGCCAGCTGCCAGCTCCCTCCAAATGTCCACGTAGCCTCTGCTGTCAGGCCCCCCTTGTCCCTACCCCGGAAGGCCAGATGCACACCCTGCATATCCCTGCCCCGGTTATGCTCAAATCCACCTCCCGCCCCTCTTCCCAGTCTCACTTCTTTCGATGCTCTAGGCAACAGGGAGCTCACTGCCCCTGAGTGACGCCATCATTTTCTATCTCCGTGTTTGCTAACTCTGAGCTTGCTACCAATTTCCTGAAAGTCCCCATTCTGCTTGCTGGGCCTCCATGGAAGCTGCTTCCTCATTGCTGCAGGAAAGTTTTCCCAAGATGTAGTGACCCGCCCCCACCCACCCTCAAGGAAAACACTACCATCATCTCATTATTGCAGGGATATTTGCCAGCCCCTGACCCTTTTAAGCCTTAGCACTGCTCCCACCCAAAGCCAGAGCTCAGGTAGACACACCCTGTTGCCATAGTTATCCCATGGTGAGAGAGAGCCAGCAGGTGGGGATAGCCCCCCAAGAGCCTTAGTTAGAAGCTATCAGAGGAGAAAGAGGTACAGAAGAAAGTCGTAGCCAAGATCAGTGTTTTTCTGTTTCAAACTGAACTGGGAGCTGTTCTGAACATCCTGTTTGGGTGGTGGGTTGGTTCCAAGAGACAGGAGAATGTGCCCTGATCGTGTGTCTGAGTGCCTATGAATTTCCATTCTGGTTGCTGGTAACTTTCTTGTGATTATGGCCTTGGGTGTGCATTTAACATACTAGTCAGGGACAGAGTCTTGCTGTGGGTCTGTGTACCCACTACTGTGGTGTGTGTGTGTGTGTGTGTGTGTGTGTGTGTGTGTGTAAGGTCTCTGTAGGGTACCATCTGGCTGAGGTCAGCAGCCAGAAGCACAAGTTCATTCTCTGGCAGCTACATCTCCTTTAAGATCCTCCTAGACTGAGGAACTCTGTGACACCCTGAAAAAGAGATGGAATTTGTACGTGTTACAGCCCTACTATGTGCTGGGTAATTTGAGACCATCTTCATTTCCGGTCTTGACCATCCTAAGACTTCAATTCCCAGAGGAATTGAACTACGGTGGCAGGTTGTGACACTCTGAGAGATCCAGCTAATGACTAGAAGTGGTAGGATGAGAAGATGGGAGTGAAGTCCCTGCCTGCCTCCCCCGCCTCTGCTGTCTAGGCCTCCTCAGTGGCTGGCACTATGCTGGGTTTCTATACTGGTTTCTTTGCTTTTTGGACCGAGAATGTGGGTTCCAACCTCCTCCCTTAGGCTCCTTGCTGGCTCTGGGACTGTAGAGCAGTTGGTTAGCCTCTGAGAAGGATAAATCTACACACACGAGGTGAATTTCCCAATAACTAACAAAATATGAGAATAAGGGAGGAGATTTTCCCAAGCTGCCCACTGACAGACCTCGGAGAACATCTTATACACCTCAGAATTCTCTCGCTTTCCCTAGGTAAGTAGGCAGTGATGCAGTCTCATATGCAGAAGGGGCAGATCCGTGCGGGCTTCACCTTCAGCACTTCTCAAGGCCCTCTTGGATTCAGCATGCGAGAGTCAACCGTGGCATCCACAGCCCACATCATGGCGGCACTTCCGGGATTTTCCAGGAAGCTGAGCAATCGTGCTCACACTGATGGGGAGGTCACTGCAGCGCTGTCCAGGCAGGTACTTCTCGGCCCTCCTCAAAGAGGTCCTCCGTGCTGAAACTTCTCAAGATCTTCATCAGCAACACTAGAAGAATTTGGTTTGGGATGAGGATCAGAGTGAAGGGGAATTTTACTACAAGAAGCTAAAGCAACAGCAACAGCAACACCCAAGACAAATGGGAAATGGATTGTGTAATGACAGATGATGCAAAAAAGGTAGGCACTGTAGAGATCAGCAAACCGGGTTAAAATGTCTGCTCTCTTTTTCATCAGCCAGGTAACCTTGAGTTTATTTCCTGTGCTCCTGGGGCTTCAGTTTCCCCAATCATTACGTGGCACATGGAGAAAATAATGGCACACATTCAAAGATCCTGCAAATGTCAGAGGATAATAAGCATTTACCGGACACCAATTAGGCACTTAAAGTAATTTTGGAGTTTGGTGGTGGTGGTTGTTATAAAATTGCCTTTTCTTGTCACAAGCAACTGGCCCACTATAAGAGCATGAAGAAATATGCAAGATAAAAAGTACACCTGCCTCCCCCAAAGCAATAAGGTTAGAAAATGATGTATGTAAGCTTTATAAGCTTATATATAAAAACTGGAATCATCCTATTGATGCCTCTATAGAGCACAACTGCTTTTTCCAGCTAACACTATCAGCCAGCTGTACTTGGCCTACTTCAGCAACGTCACTGTGACTATCACTCATGATTACACACATATTACATTGCCTGAGCTCACACCATTGACCACATACTTGTGTTCCAGGTTTTCTATGAAGATACTTTCGGCACTCATGCACACACCTGTGGGGGGTGGAACATGTCATACTCATTTCATAAACTCCATGTTGAAAAGTATGTTGTAAACCACAGTTGACACACCGAATGTGTATGACCACAGTGAACATTCTCACAAGGAAGCTGTGGCCTTGTCCTTACCTGGGTGTGGAGTACAGTGAAAACAGTTTGGTGACTGAAAGGCTTCTGGAGACACTTGAAAACCTGCCACATACTCCCACTACACACACACACACACACACACACACTCCACATGTAAAAGCCTCACACTTATACATACTACATACACATGTGTGAGGTATGGCCAAAAATGTGGTGAATGTTTACATTTTTAAATGTTTGTATAAAGGTTGTATAGTTCATGACTCTCCCTCAAAACACTCCCTTGCTTCAGGCTTCATCCCACTGTTCTTGCCATTTTCTGTGGCAGTTCTGGAAGTCCTCCTTCAGAAGTGCCTTTGTGTACTGTCCTGACCACCATGATGCCCTGAATCAATTCAAAATGTTTCATTTTCATGGTTATTTTGACCTTTGTGAATAACCAGAGGTCAAATGCTTCCAGATTCCATGAATAAGGTGAGTGAGGACAAACAATATTGTTTTTGCTTGGCAGATTCTGTAAATGACAGAGACTCAAAGGGAAAATTTGGTAAATGTCTAGATGCAAAAAAATTATTACAGTAAAAGACACATTTCCATCGACTCTCCCTTAAAATACTCCAAACACCCCTCTCTCTGAACATATTTATTACATTGTTCCTGAAAATGTATCCTTTATTATAGTACATTTTTCACAAACTTGATTATTCATTAAAATTTTCACCTCCTCTTATACCTACATACCACAGATCCACACACCAACACCACCAATACTCACAGTGAAATTCTACTCAGCTCTTAAACCACAGCTAAAAAAAACATGAGAGACATTTCCAAAATATTACTGGTGGAAACTAGATAGAAAACCTTATGTACACAACATGATCATCTTTTTAATAAACAAAATGTACTTATATATCGTTCTGGGCATGCATGATTTTATATTTGAAAGAAAATGAAGGAAAAATAATGCTGATATCTGGAAGGGTAGATGTATAATTCTTTTCCCTTTATATTCTTTGGATTTTTCTCATTATTTTACAACTGATTGATAATCCTTAAAAATAACCACCAAGGCAATTTGCACACACACATAAATACATGTGTTTTTATTTACATCCAAGTGGTATGAATAGGCTTCACACTTGGGTCTGTGCATTTATCCCCCATTATCTTTCCACCTAGCTCTCCTTCTGTTTGCTTATTTTTCTCAACAGTTGTATTAAAGCAAATTTTGTATTAAATAAAATTCACTAGTTGTAATAGAACAGTTCGGTGAAATTTGACGCGTGCATGCAGTCGTGTAGACAGCACCACGATCGTGGCACCTCTGTGGATTTCCGTGGATCACGAAGTGGTTCTGTTCTGCCGCCAGCCACCGTGCGTTTATGGTGTTTCCCAATAAGTTTCAGTTGAAACCTACCAGCTTGCTATTTGTTTTCTACTTGTCCCATTTGGTAATTTTGTTTTCCTTTTTTTTTTCCTCCTGCTACTTTTTCAGAGTAATTTTTAAAGTAATTTTTCTATATCCAAGAATAGCTTTATCTCTTAATTTCCTTTTTCTAAATTAGGCACACTAGGGTCTCAAAGCAATACTCTAGCACTTCACATATGATTCGAACACCTTGTAGCACTTTCCCCCCGTTTTCTTTTCCTGGATTTCCTTCTATAGTTCTTAATTCTTTTAAGTTACATATTTGTCTTAAATTTTACGATTGAAGCTACTTCATGATCATCTTTCAAAAGTATTAAAATGAGAAATATTTTGTCTCCCGTTTTCCACATGTGGTCCGTTCATTCTTAAGTACAGGTTCAGATTTCATTTATTATCATCTTTGATTTATCCAAGAAACGTAGTCATTTGTTAGAGTGCAGGTCTACGGATGTCTGAAAAAGTTATTTTACTTTCAAGTTAGAATGACATGTTAGCTGGTTAGAAAACCCTGTGTTGAAGGTGTATGTTTAAAAGTTCTCCCTCCTTCTTCCTCTGTCATTCTCTTTTTCTCTTTTTTTTTCTTTCTTATGCATAATCACACACTGGCTGCTCATCAGGTATTTTAGATGTTACTCTATCATCTTCTGATTTACTTACTTCCTGGTTGAAAAAAACTTTTCGTTTTCTTGTAATGTGTATCATGCCGTTTTTTAAATTTTTGATCCTTTAATATATTCACTGCTTGCTGGTAATTCGATTGTTGCTTGGATTTTGTGAACTCTTCCATCTTTGGATTTGTGATTTTTTTTCAGTTTGAAAAAGTCCCTGCCGTAATAGCCTCACATACCTCAGAGATCCCGCCTCTCTAAGGACTCCAGTGGCCCGTATATTAAAAGAATTCATATTGTGGAGAACGCTCACGGTTCTCTGTTCCCTTGCTTCCCTCTTTCTCCCTCTCTGTGCTTCATTTTGAAAAGTAATCACTGCGACAGCCAAGCTTACTGCTGTGTAGTTTCTTCTTCAGTGTCTAATCTTGTTAATTCCGGCCAGTATTCTTCACTTTTTTCTTTTCAGCTCTAGATAGATTTTTAAACTATTTAATATCTTGTGTTTGTTTCTTTAGCATATTTGTGTTATTATCTATCTTCAACATGTGGAGCCTGCCTATGACGCCTTCTCAAGGTCTGTTTTGGGGATGTCTAGCATCTCTGTTACTCCTATGTCTATTCCTTTGATTTTTTTTTCCTTCTGATTCTCAGTAAAATCTGTTTGCTTCTTTTACAGTTTCAGAAGTTAGTCTTTTACAGTTTCAGAAGTTAGGCCATTGTTTTCATGCTGAATTTTTTTGTATTCCTTTAAATAGTGTTGGGTCATTTTTGGGGATGAAGTTAAGTAATTGACTTATTTAGTGTTTTTGAGCCTTCCTTTTCAGTGTTTTGAGGCCAAATTTAAAGCGACTTCAGCATGGAACTAACAATCATATAATGAGTGTAACTCTTTCGTGAACACTCTTTTGGTACATTTTAAGACTTCATTGTGATCACATTCCTCATTGACATTGCCCTATCCTCCTTTCAACCCTCACCCCCAATATATATAAGCTTTGTTTCTGTGTTTTCCTTTCATATCAAATTTTTCTTTCCCTCTTTGTTTTCCCCTGCCCCCACCCAGCTACTGTTTTCCTATGACCCTTTTCTTCCTATTTCACAATACCTATCATACATTTTGGAATTCATTTTCATTTTGTTTCTCACACTAGAGAAATTATATGGTATTTACACATCTGTGTCTTATTTATTTCACTTAAGAATATGCCCTCAAAGTGCATCTTTCTACATATAAATGTATCTAATGTATTATTCTTTATAGCTGAGTAATACTCCACTTTATTAAAAAAAAGAATCTTCTTTATCCAGCCTCATTTTGATGGGCTGTTTCCAAAGTGTAGCTATTACTAAGTGAACTGCTATAAATATGGATGTACATATGTCACTGTGATATGATGCTTTTAATTTTTTTGTGAATATACCCAGCAGGGAAATAGCAGTGTCAAGTGGGAATTGAATTCTAGTTTTTAAGGATCTCCTCACTGATTTCCACAGTGGTTATACCAGTCTACTTTCCCACCAACAGTGGAGCAGAATTTCTTTCTCCCAGAACCCTGCCAGCACTTGCTATTGGTTTATTTGTCAATATCAGCCATTCTTTCTGGAGTGAGATGGAATCTCAGTGTTGTTTTCATCTGTATCTCTCAAATGACCAGTGATGTTGAACATTTCTTCATATGTTTCTTTCCTGCCTTTACTTCTTCATCTGAGAAATGTCTGTTCAAATCAGATGCTCATTTTTGAATTGGCTCTTTGAATTTGGGGTTATGTATTTTGGATAGTAGGCCTATGTCTGAGGAACAGTTGGTAAAATTTTTTCCCTCATTCTGGGTCATCTTTTTGCTCTGTTGGTGGTTTCTGTTGCTGTGCAGAAGCTTTTTAATGAGGTGAGATCCCAGTTGTTGATTCCTTCTACTAGCTCCAGTGCCACTGATGTTCTGTTAATAAAGTCTTTCCCTATGCCCATGTTTTCAACAGTTCTACCTATCCTATCTTCCAGCAAGTTTAGTGTTTCTGTTTTAGTACTCAGATCTTTAATCCACTTCGGTTTCAGTGAAGCACATAGTGAATTAGTGCACACTGATTCCCCATGGAGCTCTCATCTGCCCTGGTAGTTTCCTTAAATGCCTGCCCAGCTCAGAATCCAGCTCAAGAGGAAAGGTGATCCTCCCTCAGTCCTCCAGGGTCCACTCCCTCTGTGCTTCCTTTTCAGTTATCCTGCCCCCTAAATTCTGTCCCTTTGACCTTTCAAACTCTTACCTCTGACTTTTTAAGTCAGCTTGATTACGAGGTTCTTTTGAGAGTTCTTCTTATATATATATTTTTCACCTGGTTGTTTAAATTCTCAAATAAACATTCAAAATTCATGTTAACATCTACGTACATGCTGTGAACAAAGTTAGATCCCTGAAAATTAATAGCTAATAGAACTTGAGTATTTTGCATGCATTTACCTATGTGTTGGACTAAAAGATAATTCTTGACACAAAAGCCTGTCTTCTTCTCGTGGGGACAACATCTGCAGTGCTTTCAGGATAATTGTGGCTGAAAGCCAGGTAGGTTTTAGATACAGGGGCTATAATCTTTGAGCAAATTGTGTTAAGGCTGCAAAAGGTTTATAAGTTCAGAAGGTCTCACCAAATAGCGCTTTCCAGCTTTTAAAAATGACCTCCCCGAGGCCCAGGAATGGACTAAATTGTGAGCAAGTGCAAATATAGTGTGATATGGTGAAACCACTCCTTGAAGAGGCCTTCAAATGTCTTTGGTGCTGGCCCCAGTGCTGACTTTAGGGGTCGTGTGACTAAGACAATATGCAGTCCCTAAAACCGTGTAACACCGCACCAGTATATCAGAGGGTAAAAGTCAGGTTTGCTTAATCTTTTTCAAAAAATGCACGGAGGGCATCACTTCACACACATGCCAAAAAGGATGGTAGAGATTTAAATTCAGTCCCCACAACATGTATGTTGAAGCCCTGGCTCCTGGAACCTCCAAGTCAGGGCTGCTGAGATATACTTGACTGAACTGAGCTCAGGCTGGAGTAGCACAGGCTCTATTCACTATGATCGGGGACCTTATAAAGAAGGAAACCTTGAGTCCAGGAGGGACACAGGAGAATACGATGTGGAGGTGAAAGCAGAAGTTGAACAGGGCTCCTTCAATCCAAGTACCCTCAAGAGATTGTCAGCAACCACCAGGAGCTGGCGAGGATATGGACAAGATTCTCATTCACGGCTCCACAAGGAAAACAACCTTCATCTTAAATTTCTGTCCTGCAGTGAAGCAATAAATTTCTGTTTTTTCAATCTGCCTGACTTGTGGCACTGGGTCTCGGCAGCCCTGCAAAGCGGTGCACACGTGTCTCTAGACTAACACAGATTTGCCTGACTAGCTCCAGCAAAATCTCCTCATCGTCGCCTCACCATCATTACCACCATCAGAAACTTGCATATATCATAAAACATAAGCACATGTGTGAATCTTTTATTCTATTTTGAGGTTCAAATGAGCTTGAACTTGGAGAAACATGACACTGAACTCTTCGCCCAGGTTGCTGTGCAGCGTCGAAGTTCCTAAGCATCTTTGGACTTGCATTAGTGTGGTGGTCTATTTTTGCAAACTATCCCCAGTAGCCATGCACCTCTGTTTCCCCATTCCCTGGTGATTACCTCTCATGGGGAATCGAGGCCCCCTTCCTGGACAATGGGGTACAGAGGAAGGGATGCGGCACAACTAGAGCCTAGAACATAAGAGAAATTGAAGCTTTTGCTTCTGCTGTTTTGCCTCTTGGCCCCGAGGCCACCTTGTGAAGCCAGTCTGCTTGCTGGAGGATGAGCACCCGCGTGGAGGAGAACCAAGCTATTCAGCAGACAGTGCAACCCGCTGAGCATATGAATGGAACATTTTGGACTCCTCAGCCCGGGTGACCCTCCAGCTGAAGTGGCAATGCGAATAAGCCCAGCCACCCCAAAGACCTGTGATGTCGTGCAGGCATGTAAGACAGCGAGGGGTTCTTATTTCCTGCCTAACACCACGTAATGCCCAGGTAAATTATGAGTGCACCCCTCCCTCCTAGCCTGACAGTCCCACAGCCCCTGAGTTCCTCCCATCTGGTGTCAGATGAAAACCTGCTGCCCAAATTCACCCTTTGTGTTTGCCAAAGTCTGATGTGTAATACAGCCCTTAACAAAACACATTTGGTTTGGGTTTTGCTTTGTTTTGTTAAGCATTCTTTCAAATCCACATTTACATAATTGACCAGGTGGTGCAGCAGACCTCAACAGATCCCTGCTCCTACCTCTACTGCTCCACATCCCACTGCTTGGCAGCTCTAAGCCAGAGAGCTGAGTCCTGCCTGTGGAAGCTCCTCCTTTTCTTTTCCTACAGCCTGGGGCCTCGTGTTTCTGGTCTTGGCTGTAAAAGATACAGGGAGAGCTCATTCTGAATGCCCTCTTACAATTGGATGAGACTAAATCCAGATTCGAGCCCACTGTGGCATTGATGTCTTGAAGTTCATACTTTCCTCTGATGCAGGCCTCCGTGGACACCTCCACCTCACCCTTTGCAGACCATTCTTGTTTCTGAGGTCTCGTCTAGCCACTAGTCTCTTCGGGGTCAGCTTCTCTCAGCTCCAAAGTGCAGTCTAAAGCGTTGGCTCTGCTGATTTACCACAATGGGAATAAGAGAGAGAAAAAGAAAAAAAATATTCACAAACCACATATATGACAGCAGACTAATATCTAGAGTATATAAAGAATTCTCAAAACTCAACAGGAGCAGCAAACAAACAAGCAAACCAGTTAGAAACTAGCAAAAAACGTGAAAAGACATGTCGCCAAAGAGATTATAGAGAAAACACAGATGGCAAATAAACAGATGAAAAATGCTCAGTGTCACTGGCAGTTAGAAGAATGTGAGTTATCACTGTGCCCTGGCTAGACAGCTCGAAAAGTGACAATACTAAATGCTGGCAAGGACGCAGAGAATGGGACGTTTCATACATTCTTGATTAGATGGAAAATGGTGCAGCCTTTACGGCAAGTATTTTAGCAGATTCTCTTGAATCTGAACATGACCTAGCAATTTTACTTAGGCGTTTGTCCCAGAAAAATGAAAACTTCTCTCCACACAAATTCTATCCATGAAGGTTCATCAGAGGTTTATTTGTAATATCCTGAAGCTGGAAACAAACAAAATACCATTTACTAGATCAATAACTGAACTGTAGCACATCCTTACCATGGAAAACTACCCAGTCAAGAAGGTATTGCTATACACAACTTAGATGTGTTATGCTGAGTGAGAAAAGCCAATCTCAAAGTTTTCTTGTTGCCATTGTTGATATGATGAAAATTATGAGCTGGAATTATTGATTTGTAGTTGTTGGGGATGGTGGAGACAATTATTGTTAGTCTTCAATTTACAAATTACTGCTCGGAGAGGACACAGTGCCTCCGAAAGATTAAGTAACTTCTGAGGGAAATGAAGCAAAGACAAGCCAGAGGGAGGACTCAACTCACACTTGCCAATTTCCAAAGCCACAGATGCATCCCATTGGTACATCTCCTGATCCATGGAAACCTCTCCACTAGTGAACATCTCTGTGAGGTTACAGATTGTTTCTTTTTGTCTTTTTACCAAATCATGGGCTAGGAGTGTATCACTGTGACTCCGAGCAGTGAAGAAACTCTCCATTTTCGGATGCACCTTGGGATGGAGATAGAGTTAAGGTGGTGACATCCTCCGGACACAGTATCCAGCGGGCACAAGACCCTTGGAGCAGGGATGGAACCAATGGAAGCAGAGGTGGTCAGAGTTTCCAGAAGGAAGGCAGTTCTGGCCACCCAAGTGAGCGATCAAAGGAGCCATACAAGGAAACGACCGAGACTCCCTGAGAATAGAATCCAAATGAAAGGAGATCAGCATTGGACCCAAAAATAAGCCACGTGTTCATATAAACTATGACTTGAAATCATAAAAGCCTGAGAGAGGATCATGGTTCTAGTTCTTAGCCACGTGATTCTGTATTTTTGCACCTCAGTTCCTTTAGTTGAAGAGTAAGGCCAACTAGACAACTCCACAACTTGGACATGTTTTTCATAACGTGGATATTTTAGTGGTAAACGTGATCACGTATTTGAAGGAGGTGGAAGAATTCCCAGAACCACTCCGTAGTCAGTAAGTCTGAGTTTATCGTCAACTCTCCGCTTGTCCTTCTTCCCCCAGTCTCGGGTGTAGCCTACAAGTCTGGGTCCCCAGACCCATTTCGCCCTAGACAGGCCTCTTGCACTGCCAAACAGCAGCGAGGGTGAAAGCGAGAACAGAACAGACCAAGTCCTGGGGCCCTGGCAGGCGGAGCTCTGCCACTGGTCCTCCAAAGGCACAGAAATGACTTCCAGGATTCCTTCTGGATATTAGCCAGTCATTAGAGTAGCTTACTTTAATTCAATAAAAGTAATTATTTGCTATCCAGGAAGCAAGCAAGGAGATAATTGAAAGACTGAGATTCTGCACACTTCCAGGACAGCTCAGGCAGATATAAGCTCTGCTGATTCAGAGTCTGGTCATTCCCGTAGCTCCCATGGGTTCCCTGAGTGGAATGAAGCTTTGTTGATGTGCTGCTAGGACAGGGAGCAATGCCTGGGGAAAACTTGATTATGACATAAATATGTAATGTGTCTATGTCCAGACTGCCGAGCTGCGTCTCATTACCATAGCCCTGGCAGTGACACTAAACCAGCCCAGCTGAGCTCTCATAGTGCAAACCACCTACCCTGTGTGGAGAGGGGAGCAGGGGCTTGGGCCGTCAGAGTCCCCTCAGATAGGAAGGGTACTTGGGGTAGCTGGGAGTTGTAGTAGAAAGTTGATCTCAAGAGGATGTTGTATGTGACTTGCAGGAAGTCACTTTAATTCGGTAAAAGTAAGCAATATCCAGGAGCCTGACTTCTTTCCAACCTGTTTAATGTGGCCAATTTAGAAGCTAGAATGAGTGTGGGCACAGCCAGTGCCAGCCATGGGTATAGTCATATGCACTGTGCCTCACTCCCCAAAGTAAGGATGGTAGTGGCTACCTCCTAAGGCAATTGTGGGAATTAAATAAGCTGCCCCATGGTGAGAACTTACACGGTGCCTGATGTATCTAATTGTTCAATCTCTGTTATTTTTATTCTCTAGTCCTCAGTCTTTTCACCTGCAAAGTAGTCAATCCCAGCCTCCCAGACACATGAGGGTGACAGGAGATGCACGAAGGAGGGCATTTTGTAAAGTAGACTCACTGCACGATGATGTACTGTCATTGTTGTACTGAGAGACAGTTGTTTTAGTCACCGTCCTCATCACTAGGACAAAATACCTGACACCCATCACTTAAAGGAGGGGAAGATTACTTTGGCTCACGGTTCAGAAGAGTCAGTCTCTATTTGGCGGGTTTATCCAGAGAAAGCATGGTAGAAAGGGTAGAAGAAAGCTGCTCACATCGAGGCGGGCAGGAAGCAGAGAGAGAAGGGAGAGAGATACACCCTTCCATGTTATGCCGCAGCAAACCGCCTTTTCTGACCAGACCCACCTCCTAACAGCAAGTCAGCCTTATTGTTCCCATGGTCCAGTCCTCTTCCAGCGCCTGGGCTACAAGCACAGGAAGCTCTGGAAGGACATCTAGAGATAATGCATAACAGCACTCTAGTATAATGTGCAGATGTGGGTGTGGTGCTGGGGATTCTAACAATTATTTTTTCCTTCACTCATTCATTTCTGCACAAACTGTAGACTCAGATCTCATCATATGCCAAGCACCTTGAGCACAGCACTGCCCACGTCAAGGGAGTCTGGGGAAGGAGGCAAATAAGAAGGAAATCATTGAACATGGAAGATCCTTGCCCTGCAGGAAGGCAGCACATGGTGATATGCCCAATAGGAAGTTTCTCCTTCAGGCCAGGGAGGTACAGAAATGTTTTTGAAAGAGGAGCTTCTTGTACAGAGCTCAAGAGGTTGGGTGGAGAATGGACAAGTAACCAAGTGTTCCCTTCACCGCAACAACCGGCCCCCCTATCTAAATATCTCAAAGGGGAGGAACTACACACAGTCTACTCTAGAAAGAAACAAAAGATGTCAGGCTGGGGAGTGATTAGTGGTTAGTCATTTTCCTGTTGCCAAGACCCAATAGCTGATCCCCACAAATTAAATGAAGACAGGCTGGGTTTGGCTCATTGTGCAGATTTAAGCCACAGTCAACAGACTCCAAGGCCAAAAGTTCTTGATGGAAGGGAATGGAGGGCAAAAATGCTTAGCTTATGGTGCCCAGAAAGCAGAGCAAGGAGCTTTGGAAAGCAAGAAGAAATACTAGAAAGGAAGGGGAAAGAGATCAGACATAGGACCTAAGGTCACACCTCTGTAACCTCTCCAAACATACATTGTGTGTTTTTCAAATCACTTAGGAGATTCCCAAGTCAATCAAGTTGGTAATTAAGCTTAACCATCACACGGGGCAATAAGAAGTCAGGCAGGAGAGGTAAGTGTGTATTCACGATGTAAGACAATATTCAGAGATGGGGCATTTGTGAATGAAGCCTGGGCCCTGTTTCAAGACCAAGAAAAAGAGGTCCCACCTTATTGGGGAAGGGAAAGCCTGTATCCATGGGAGTAGCACACAGTGGTTGCTTTGATTTGCTTCCAGGAAGAGAGGCATGGTGGGCTGGAAGCCGACAAACCAGCACAGAGAAAAGCCCAAGAATGCCAGATGCTGTTGTGTCCTACTGAGCCGGGAAGCTTGCCTTGAAATAGAGACATGGCAGTTGGGGCTGAGGCACGTGGATCCAACAGGAGACCCCAGAATGTGGCAACTGGTTGGGTGCTGAGAAGCAGTGGAGGAGATGCCCAGGATGGCCTGTGGGCACATGGTTGGATGACTGAGGACAGACCCTAACATGGGCAGCAGGGATTCAGACCTGAAGTCCCAGATGTCCCAGTGAAGCAGGCGAGAGCTGGGGAATAAAAGCATATGATTCTCAGGAGCATGGATCCAGGTCGGATATACGGATCTGAAAATCTGTGGCCCAGTGACAGTGACCGTTCTGGGAGAAAAAGAGAAGAAGTGCCACGGAGCAGCCTCTGGGTTAGTCTTTCATTCCCAGCATGGGAATAGCATAGATTTCTTCCCCACAATTAGTTTCCTTCCTCTCTTTTGAAACAGCATGCTGCAGTGTGCTTCTGCTTGTAAGCTCCTGGGAGTGGGGAGAGTGTGGGCAGGCTGCGCTGCTCCGCTCGTCCTCAGCTCATCCAAGGTCAGCGATACATGACTTGCTTAGTAACATTAGGGGGTGTCCTGTAGGACACCAGCACCAGCCAGGGTAGAAAATGAACCCTCAGAGATGGCAGGTAATTTATTCCAGATCACAGAGCCATTTAGAAACAGAAGTAAGGTTTGAAACACTTAAAAGGGAGATAAAATAATTACTGACTCAGAGCACGGTCCAATATCACCCCTTTAATCGTCAGAGTCTCCCTGACATGGTGGTAGCAAACCAAGGCACACATGCCAAAGTGGGCTGTTTGGGTCACTGAAAGCTCTAAAAGCTTCGCCATCACTGGGCAAGTGGATAATATCCCCCAGAGATCCCTGGGTGGGCACAAGCCTGGTGTTTTTCTGGCCCCCACTGAATACCCATTGTCTAACGCAGGTACTCAGACGTATATTGAATGAATGAATGAAATCAGATGAATAGAGAGCAGAACAACAGGGGGGAAGAGCCAAGGGTTGTTAAGCCGTGACATCTATCACCATTCTAGAATTACAACACAGTCGTGCACGGGAGCTAGGTTGCTTGAGACACCTCTGCAGCCCACTCGCCCGAAGGTAGGTGACGAACCGCACCTGAACTGGGGCAAAGGTAGCACTGTTTCTTTCCCAGGGTTCCCTGCACATCTCTGTGTTACTCCAAAAATAGCAACAACTGTACAGCCTCTCAGTCATTTAGCAAGCATGGAAATAAATAGCTTTATTTTGGAAATCATTGACGAATGAAGTGAGTGATCATGAGGGCATTTCATTTCCGCAAAAAAAAAAAAAAAATGCTTCCTGGGGGTTGTGTGTGACCAGATATCTTGGCCACAAGCACCCATCAAGCTCTCTTCAAAGGTGGAACCAGGCGGGATGAGAGTTCTCAAACACTTGCAGGCTTCCAAAATCTTGAGGGAGATGGAGGATTGAATGCTTACGTCCTGTCCCCAGAT
Source organism: Thryonomys swinderianus (assembly GCA_004025085.1). Taxonomy (NCBI): domain Eukaryota; kingdom Metazoa; phylum Chordata; class Mammalia; order Rodentia; family Thryonomyidae; genus Thryonomys; species Thryonomys swinderianus. Next base: position 11,575 of record PVIC010020036.1, on the reverse strand, counting down.
TTGGACATGTAAATCCTAGCCTCAAGGTGACATGTTTAGGAGGTAGGGATTTGGGAGGCAATTGGGTCATGATGGGATTAGTGCCCTTGTAAAGTGAACCCCAGAGAGCTAGTTTATTCATCCCACCATGTGAGGACGCAGTGAGAAGGCACCATCCATAAGCCAGGACGTGCTCTCTCACCAGATCCTTAATCTGCTCAGGTTTTCCAGCCTCCAGAATTGTGAGAAATAAATTCCTGCTGTTTCTAAGCCCCTTAGTTTGTGGTGTGTTGTTTAAGCAGCCCAAAAGGACTAAGACAGCAGGAAAATCTGCAGAAAATCAGGCTGGCTGCTTCCTCTATACCGTCTTATCCTCTCTGGGGTTGCTGAGGGTAGTAATGTACAACCTCTAGCATGGCCAGTGAGAGTCCCTACTGCCGTGTCTCCCAAGGCCCTTGTGAGCATCACATCCTTGGTTCTGACTGCCTCATCTCCTATCCTCTCTCTCTTCTCTTCCTAAAATCCAACACATCTTACCATGGTTCTATTTCTCAGGAAAGCATGAACATTGAAATCAAGAGAATCTCTTATTAGACACTGAACTCAGCTCTCCCAAGTTCTAAGGTTGAAGTTCCAAAGTCCAGTATTGGGAGTCCAAGTAATAGGAAGAGGGTTGTTACTAAGGGAATCAAATTAAAATAGGGTTCAATGACGGTCCCTCATTCAACCTGACCAGGTCACTATGATAAGGGGAGCTTTCAGCATAGGAAAAAAAAAACACGTACAGAGAAAAGACAACCTGAAGGGACATCAGAGGCATCAAACAGGAGGGGAGTGATGCTTCTACAAGCCACAGTACGGCAGCGATTACCATGAAACCAGCAAAAGCTTAGAGAGGAGTAGAGAACGGATTCTCCCTCGTAATCTTCAGAAAGAACTGTGCTCACCAGCCTCTTCATCTTGAACTGAGGCTGGACCATGGTTCTAGCCATCAGAACTGTGAAATGATGAACTTCTGTTGTTCAAGGCATTCGGTTTGTGGCACTTGGATATTAAAGCCCTAGGAAGAAGTGAATATGCCTGGATTTGGTCAAACTTCTACCATTTAGTGTTTGTACATACCAGGGTGAGCATTTCACCTCTTTGAAATCACCACTGTTCAAAAGGAGTACCACGTGAAACATATGTATCTTTAAATTTTTTAGAAGCTGTATTTAAGAAATAAAGAGAAGTAGGTTCAATTAGCTTTGGAAGCACATTTCATTTAACTCAATATATCCAGTATATTATGTGAACAGATATTCAATATAAATGATATTAACAAGTTATTTCACATATCTTTTGTACAAAGTCTTTGAAATGTGCGTGTACTTTATACTTACAGCACATCTCAATTCAGGATAATCTTATTTAAATTTCTGTAGCCATGTGATTTATACTGCAGCTCTGACCTTTACTTCGTACATCTGAGGCATGAATATAGTAATGCTCCACCATGGAGACGTTTGGATCTTAGGAAATATCTTGAGCTAACAGTGGGTTATGCAATATGTATGCAGAAGTGGCTTATTAAGGCATCTTCAAGCACAAGTACCCAGAGCCTTTGGGAATTTCTCACAAAGAAATTTTCGTTTTGTCTTTGCAAATCCAAGCCTGTCATCTGCCTTTCCCACTATTTTTGCTTATTTGACATCCCTTTGTTAAGTAATAGGCTCTGACTTGCCTCTTGGGAAACTGCGTATCAGCTGCTCTCAATCTCTGGGGCTCAGGAAGTGTAGACCCTTCTCTTTGTCAGGGGACAAATGATCAAGCCATTAATCATTGGTCTAGAGTCCCTGGTCCAAAGGCACCTTCTAACCCTAAGCTGGGAAAAACAGAGAGCCCTCTGAGGGTTTTGCTGGAGATATCAGGAAAAGTGATACTTTTTCACTCCATAACTAAGCCTGGAAATGTTACTGGGGTCTCCCTAATGTGAAAGGAGAGCCTACCAAAGATGAAGTCAGCAGCAAAAGAAGCACACTAAGATCCACAAGTCGAGTGTCCTAACCAAGTTCCGTCTAAAGACAACAGCACAGCGGGAGTCTCTGGGGGCTCCGCCCACATGCCGGTCCCATGAGAGCTCAGGGCCTAAGCGCCAGTGTGGGTAGATAAGAAGATGGAGCCTCTGCAGGCTGCTCCTGCCGTGCTGGTCATGCGGGAGCTCAGGTCCTGAGCTCTGGGGGGGAAGCCGGGCCAGTCCCACGCCAGAGGCCTGCCTGCGCGGGAGCAGCACTTAGCACGGGCAGAGAAGTAGATGGAGTTTATGGGGGCTTCACAAGTTAAATATTTTTTCAAAAAATTCATTACAATAAGAAGCACATTACCATTAATGCCTGACAGAATATTTCCCATTGCTTTGCACGCTGTTATCTTGTCCTGCTGCTTTCTGAACCAATTCTGGAAGTCCTCTTTGGTGAGGGTCTGTAGAAGGTGTGACCAAAAATACATGAAGAATGCTGCCACGCACCATCTGTCAGTAAGGCTGGCTTATTAAAATGTTGTAAAGTGTCCTTATCCCCTTATTTTCTGGATCTAGCACCACGTGACTTCCAGCTACTCTTCAAAGTGAAAATGATCCTGAGCGCTCAGTGTTCTGAATAGATTCAAGGCATCAAGGAAGCCATGATAGTGCAAATGAGAACAAAAAAAAGAGAACTTCAGATTTGCTTTAGAAAGTGGCATGAATTATGGGATATCTGTGTTGAAAGTAAGGGGAAGTATTTTGAGGGGAATTAATGGAAACTTTTATTGTAATAAAAGTTTAAAATGTATTCATTGTACTTTTTTTGATTACACTCATACTGTCATGGTCTGGGATTTAACACTGTGACAAGCGCCCTGTGCTCAGTGACAATAACTCTAGGACCTTCAACAAATAAGAGCCCGAGAGCGAAAGGAAAGGGTCATGTCAAACATTGGAGGTGGCTCAGTGATGTGGATGTGTGACAGTGGACACAGGGTATAATTCTGGAAAATTCTTCAGCTCAGCGGGGGGGCACTGTTTAACCCACAGGAGACAGGAGCTAGTGAGAGAGGTACAAGTGTCATCAAGAACTGTGGTGCCCTCTAAGGGCAGGATGACAGAAGGAGCAATTACTAAAAAAAAAAAAAAAAAGAAAGGGGGAAAAAAAACCCATGGAATTCATACATAATAGAGGCCAAATGACAGGACTCAAATGTCATAACCCAGGTGTGAACAGCGATTACAATAAGCAGCAGTTCAGGGACCCTGACCCCAGGAAGCCATGGAGACATCTATTAGACGTGGGTAGGGCGAGACTGTGGCGCAGCCTCCTGAACCAAGAGACAGCAGGATCTGACAGCGGCACTCACCGCCTGACCTAAGACTGGACCCTGCAGAGAAACGCATGCAAGAGATGTTATGGGTCAACTTACAGAACTTAGCTTTCATATATTAAAATATCGTATTGAATCCCAAGTAAAACTGATAGAGCACAACTCCATGGATGTGGCTGATCCGGCTTTCCCTCATCCTAATGGCTGGACCTTTCCCCTGTTCAGTGCTGTCTCTTCCTCACTTCTGGTTTTGTCCCAGCCAAGTGTCTTCGTCAAGATGTTTCTCTCATCGTTAGTTTGCTGTGATTTGTTTCCTCTAGTCTGATTGTCTTTACTTTGTTTCCTTGCTTTTCATGCTCTCTCTTTCCACTGACAGGTCTTGATTCTTTTTAATGAATTTATACTTTAGCTGTTTAAGGACAATCTTTCCTGGGGAAAGAATCGGTGTCACTCAAACCTGATTCTTCCCTGGGCCTCTGTGTATTCAGTGTGCTCATAATCCAGACACACAAGCACGCAGTGAGCGTGGGCACCAATTCCTGCCTCGTAGGAATGTCACGATGCTTATATGGAACAAAGCTCTGCGACTGATACAGCCAGTCACACAGCCAGTGTGGTCTGTTCACACCATCACTGTGGTGGTTAAAGGAAGAGCAACAGGCAGTTGGTGGGAAAGGAGGCAGAACCACAATCTCTCTGACTCACGGTGGGGGCACTTTCACAATCTCCAGGATGAGCTTGCTTCTCAAAGAGCTGTCTTCCTGTCATGTAGCCTCTGTCTGATACTCAGCCATGGGATGCCCATTACCTCAAAACATCACCCCCTCAATCCTGCAAAGCTCCTCTTTTTAGTTGCTTATTTATGGAGCTGAAGCAAATTGCCAATAAATTCTAGACTTCAGCCTTGGTTCCTCTGCTTGGGGACTGAAGTAGAAGCACTTACTGGCCCTGTTAGCCCCTACTCTGGAGTGGGTACATTCCTTCTACGGGGCTGAAGGTACCACACCCTTCACAGGGCTGCCTGTTTGATAAAAGCCACTGTTCTAGAGATCCATGAACAGTGATGCCACCACCTTGGCACACTAAGTGCTCCCGGCCCGTGACTTTCTCATATAAAAGATCAGATACCTAGACTTTTCCACAGCGTGGGCAGCTCTGCAGTGCCATTACGCTCCAAGGTTTCCACTGGGTCAGACCTAGGATAGACTCCAGCTGAAACAACGTCTCAGCTTTGTCTCTATTCTGCCTGTTCACTTTGCACATGTCTCACCCCTGCTTGTGCAACAGTCTCACGCCACATTCAGCTTCAGAGGCCCCATCTGAGACAGGGACCAAGAAAAGAAACCTGGACACGTTGGCCCTTCTTTCCACGCCAGCCTTGTCCGTAGAGCCAAGTCCTCTGCTCTGTGACCCTCACCTACCACCTCAGTGGCCATAGTTTTACTTTCCTCCTGGCTTCTTGGATCCTCTCTTCCAAAGTGTTCCATCACCAAATGAAACATCTTCACCAAAAAGAAGGATATGGCCAGGATCATTTCATTGAAAGGTTGCAAATTCAATTGCTCAAAGAAGCAACGCTGGTAACATAAACAAGTGGAGTGGTTTTGTGTAATGCAATACAGAAGAATGGAGTCTGAATAATTGGAAACATTTGGTCTTAGCTGGACATAAGCCTCTGCCTTCAAGAAATTAGGACCAGTGATACAGATTCTCATCTATAAATGAAATCTCCAAAGTTTTAAATGTTGACTACTATTAAAACTTTTGAACACCACATGAAACCATTAAACATTTCTCACTAATGTAGGTCAGTTTTTCCTTTTTGGTGCTGGAGAAGGAATTTACTTTGGGGGTCACGGTCTCACTGTGTATTCCAGGCTGGCCTCAAATTCATGATCTTCCTCCCTCTTCTGGGATTAGAAGTATATGCCACAGAGGTTAACAGGGATCTAATTTTTGACAAAAGCTTTGAACCATCAGAAGGGGAAAATTTGCTTTCAAAATTCTATCGAACTTTGAGTATAATTGAGAAGATCATAGAAACTTCTATGAATGAAGTGGGGAGTGGAATCAGTGATGATACTGCTCCTTCCAAAGTATTTTAGTTATTATTTAAAATCAACTTTATTAACAACAATGTATCTAAAAATACTCCAACAACATCTGATCCCATATCACATGTTCTTTTTCTTTCCCCTGTCCCTGTCCGCCCATCAAGCTGCTCCCATACTGACTTACATTCCCCTCCCACCAGCCTTTCAGTTTCCTGTCTCCACTTCTGCCACACCATAGTACAACTTCACAGAGTATTGAAGAAGGGTGAAAAATGTAGATGGAAGCCGGGCGTGGTGGCTCACGCCTGTCATCCCAGCACTCGGGAGGCAGAGACAGGAGGATTGCTGAGTTCAAGGCTTGCCTGGGCTCCATAGTGAGCTCAGGGACAGCCTGAACTACAAAGTGAGACCCTGTCTCAAAAAAATAAAAAATAAATAAAAATAAAAATAAAAATGTAGATGGAAGGTCGACCTTTTAAAAGTGATGCATGATTGGATCGTTTGATGTTGTTATAACCAAAAGCAATTGCTTCCTCAGAACATAAGGACAGAATCCAAGTCACTTAAATAGCTGAAAGGATAGATACTCTCTGGACATATGAAGTGGAAAATATACCTATCATACTAAAATGTTCATACAAGTTAAAGTCACTTAAATAGCTGAAAGGATAGATACTCTCTGGACATATGAAGTGGAAAATATACCTATCATACTAAAATGTTCATACAAGTTAAAGCCTTGTCTTTAATCTGTCGTACCAAAAATAAAAAGGATATAAAAATAAAAAATTGCTATACATATACCCAGGGTCATCAGAAAACAAGGCAACAAAAGTTCTCCTAACTCTTCCAAGGCAGATGGATGGGACACAAAAATAAAGGAAAGCGATACAGCAATACCTTCCATTCTTCAAATTCTGAAAAGTTTGAGAACTGAACATATATTCTCATAATAAATAATGGAAAACTAAATAATTGGCTCAATTATTTCTTCTTCCCTTCCTTTTTTCTTTTTCTTTCTTTCTTTCTTTCTTTCTTTTTGTTTTTTTGATTTCTTAAGATAGGTTCTCATTGCATGATTTAAGCTGGGCTTGAACTTACTGTGTAACCTAGGCTGGCCTCAAACTCCTGCCTCAACTTCCCAAGGGCTGGGATTATAGGCAGGCACCACTAGGCCCAGCTGCAATGATTTTTAAAATTGAGTTCTTTATTGGTACAATTTATATACATCTCACAATCACACATAACATTGGGGAATTTGTACCAATATATGCCACAAGTTAATTCTCATTTTTACCCATATCCCTACCCACCCACACCTCCCCACCCCCTATATACATGCTCTTTTATTTTCTTTCAGAATCATATTTATTCCTTCCCCTCATTACATTCCCACACCAAATTTCCTTTGGAAATTTCCCATTTTTGTAGTGTTCATATCAAAGAGAAGATCTGGTATTTGCCCATCTGTGATCTATTTATTTCACTTATTAGTGTGTCCTCCAGGTGTATCCATTTGCAACTAAATGAATCAGCCTTGTCATTCTTTATGGCAGAATAATACTCCATTTTATTTTTTAAAAAACCCACATCTTCTTTATCCACTCTCCAGTTGATGGGCATTTGGGTTGTTTCCAAGATTGAGCTATCACAAACTGAGCTGCTATGAACAAGGGTGTATATCTGTCTTTCCAATGTAACTTTTTAAATTCTTTTGGGTATATTCCTAGCAGGGAGATAGCAGGGTCAAATGGGACCCCTAATCCTAGTTTTCTGAGAAATCTCCACATGGATAGCCACAATGGTTGCACAAGTCTGCAATCCCACCAACAGTGGAGAAGGGTTCCTTTCTCCCCACAGCCTTGCCAGCATTTACCGTTGAATGATTTTGTAATAACGGCCGTTCTTTGTGGAGTGAGATGAAATCTCAGTGTTGTTTTCATCTGCATCTCTCGAATGACCTGCAATTATTTTTTTTCATGTGTCAGGTTGGGAGTCTAGCTAGAGCACCACAGATGGGTGCACACTCTGAGCTCCCATGTCCAATCTTTTCTTTTAAAAAAAATTGAGTTTATTGGTACATTTAGGTATATATTGTGATCACATTCATCACTGAACATTTGTACCTATACATGATGTATCTTGATTCTTATTTTTTCCCATTCTTTTTTAACTCCATGGTATCCACACAAATTTTGACTTAGCTTTATTGCTAGTATCACTAAATATCTTTGGATTCTTAGTTATTATATTTTATACAAATAACCCCCCGCACAAAAAAGGCACAATACCAAATGTTTTACTGTATTAACACAGGCACTGTATGTTTTCTGGATAAGAACTTTGCTTAGACAAGAACTTGCTTAGAATGAAGCATCACCCACTTGTGTACATGATAAAACATGTCACATGACTCACTCCTGGATCAAATAGAATTTTTCATGTCAGATTTTTAGTTCTGCTACTGAGGAAAGTTACAAACAATAGTTTTCTGTTTAAGTTTGTATTTGAGTAGTGGAAGGTTCGCACATGGAGCCATTTGATAACTGAGGTATCACCTGACCAGCTAGTACAATGTTTAAAGAAGAAATAAAGAACTTTGACAAGGTCAAAGAGGACATGAACCAAAAGTTCACTGAATTATCTCCCAAAGTCCCCAATGTGGATAAGAGGGAAACCTACAAAATTGGAAGAGCAAACCAAAGCAGTTCAAAACACGAATGACAAATTCACCAACGATGTAGAATCTAGGAAAAGGTATCAGACAGAAAATACCAGAAATTTTTAAAAAATTGTAGAGAACTCATAAATTGCAGAAATGACCAATGAGAAAATAGAGCATCTGAGAACAAAGTGAAAAATCATGATAAATTACTCAGAGAAGCCACAAACTATAAAAGAACAAGAAAAGACCATCCAGCAGCTGCTAGATGACAATAAGACCAACTTAATGCTAACTGGAGTTAGAGCAAAGCTAGAAGATGATAGATGGAATTATTGATATGCTTATAGAAATCATAACAGAAAATTTTCCAACTATGAAAAAAGAGCTTGATATGTAAGTGAGGTGAGGCTTCCAGAACACCAAACAACTATGTTGAAGAAAGATGCTCACCAAGGCATATTCTTATCAAATCACCAGATGTCCAGCAAAACCATATAATTTTCAAAAGCAGCCAGAGGAAAAAAAACTCAAAGCCATTAGAACTACAGCAGATTTCTCAACATAAACCTTAAAGGACAGAAGAGCTTAGAGCGAAGTATTTTAAGCTCCAAGAGCAAAGAACATACCCAGAAAAACTTTTCTTCCAAATAGAGAAATAAGGACATTTCAGTGAAAAGAACAGGTCAAGAGATTTATTAATATTAAAGCAGCAACCTAGAAAAAAACACAGGAACATGTTAGAAATTATGAAAACAATATCATACATAGTAGCATTAAGGAAAATAAAATACCTAGCAATCAACCTAATCAAGGAACAGAAAGATCTCTATAACAAAAACTGCAGTATTCTCATAAAAGAGGTTGAAGAAGACAGAAGATGAAAAAAGTTCTTTTGTAGATATTTGTTCTACCAGTGCTGGACAGGTAGAGCCAATATTGTCAAAATGGCCACATTCTCAAAACCTTTTTATAGAATCAACACAATCCCCAACTAAAATATCAACAACATTCTCACAAAAATCAGAGAAAACATTCCTAAAATTTATACAGAACCAGAATAACAAAAGCAACAAAGGCAAAGCAGGAGACATACCCATCTTCAAGTTACACTACAAATCAGCAGTGATTTTTTAAATTGAATTCTTTATTGGTACATTTTATATACAGCTCACAATCACACTCAACATTGGGGAATTTGTACTAGTATATGACACAAGTTAATTCTCATTTTTACCCATATCCCTATGCACCCACAACCCCCACCCCTTATATGCATGCTATTTCTTTTTTTTCCAAAATTATATTTATTCTTTCCCCTCATTATATTTCCCCACCACATTCCCTTTGAATGTTTCCTATTTTATAAAATACATCATACCTTCTAGAACTCATTTACATCTACAGTGATTTTTAATAAAAGCATGATAATGGCACAAAAAAAGCCAAATGGATCAATGGAACAGAACAGAGGATACAGGAACATTCCCAGACACATGCAGCTATATGATTTTTGACAAAGGTTCTAAAACACACAGTGTTACCTCAGTTGACAAACTTAATTTGTTTCACATTCTTTTCGTGAACCAAATTTGTCACAAGCTAAATCAAATTTTTCAATAAGGCTTAATGTCACCCAACAAGGAACTTGTGAATGGAAACAAAATTTTGCCAAATGTTTTTTTTGTTTTGTTTCTGTTTGTTCGTGAACTGAGTTGTTCATAGAGAAAAGCTCTGAGTAGCCGGGGTATTACAGCATACTGGAGGAAAGACAACCTTATTCAACAAATGTTGCTGGGAAAGCTGATCCTCTGTGTATAGAAGCGTGAAGCTGGTTCCATTCCATTCTTCCTGTATTAAACTAACATAAACATGGATCAAATATCCAAGGATTAAAACAGAAACATTGACCCTATTGGAAGATAAAATAGGTAAAACATTTAAGTGATAGATATAGGTAAGGACTTCCTGTACTGAATCCCAATAGCACAAAAAATAACAGCAAGAATCTACAATTGGGGTTATATTAAATTTTTAAAAATTTCTTCACTTTGGAAACTTCCCATTCTACAAAAACTGTCATACTTTCTAGAGCTCATTTGCATCTACAGGTGCTCATATCAAAGAGAAATTTGGTGTGGGAATGTAGTGAGGGGAAGGAATAAATACGATTCTGAAAGAAAATAAAAGCATGTATATGGGGGTGGGGAGGTGTGGGTGGGTAGGGATATGGGTAAAAATGAGAATTAACTTGTGGCATATATTGGTACAAATTCCCCAATGTTATGAGTGATTGTGAGATGTATATAAATTGTACCAATAAAGAATTAAATTAAAAAATTTCTTCACAGCAAATAAAATAACTAGTAGAATGAAGAGACAGCATACCACCAGCCCTTCCTCAGACAGATGATTAATATCTATAATACATAAAGAACTCTTAAAAATTAAATCACCTAGAACCAAAGACCCAAGGAAAGAATGGGCAAGTCAATTGAGCAGTCTCTTCTCTGAAGTAAAAATGGCCAACAAACATACAAAAAAATGTTCAACATCTCTGGCCTATAAAGAAATGCAAATTAAAACAGTGCTAATATTTCATCTTATACCAGAGAAAACATCAATCATCAATAGATCAAATGATAACAGATGTCAGCATGGCTACAGCACAATGCTTCCTACATTGTGGTGAGAATATAAACTGTTATGACCACCATGGAAATCAATATGGAGATTTCTCAAAGAAGTAAAATTAGAAATTCAACAAGACCCAGTTATTCCCCTCCTAACTATCTTCCCCAAAGATCTAAAGATACCACATTATGGTGATACATGTATACCAATATTTATAGGAGCACAATTCATACTAGCTAAATCCTGGAAGCAGCATATGCACCCATCAACAGATGAATGGATTTTTTAATGTGGTATCTATGTGTAATAGAATATCAGCTGTAACAAAGGATAAATTTGAGACATTTATAGGAAAATGGATGCCCCTGGAAAATATGTGTAGTGCATTAAATCAAACTTGAATACTGTATGCTAACTTCTTATTTAAGGCAACACAAACAAAGATCAAAATAGAAGATGACCAGAAGGAGACAAGTGGATAGAATTCTTGCAGATGAGAAAGGGGTCCTGGAGACCAAAGGCAAAGGGAGAGGAGAAGATAAGGAAAAGTAAGAAGAATTAAGTTACATCAGGTACAGGAACCTAATAGCCACAATGACTGTAAACATTAAGAATAATAAAAACATGGGCTGGAGAGATAGCTCAGTGGTTCCAGCACCTGCCTCGCAAGCGCAAGGTCCTGAGTACGATCCCTGGTAACCACACACAATGTTGGGCGTGGAGACTCACGCCCACCAGCAATCAATACCACATACCACAGTGCCGGGCGCGGTGGCTCACGCCTGTAATCCCCACACTCGGGAAGCAGAGGCAGGAGGATTGCTGAGTTTGAAGCTTGCCTGGGCACCATAGTGAGCTCAGGGCCAGCCTGAACTACAAAGCGAGACCCTGTCTCAAAAAAAAAAAAAAA
>PVIC010020035.1:0-29933 GCA_004025085.1 Thryonomys swinderianus | reverse complement strand
AAATATAATGAAATATTATCCAGCCACAAAGAAAGATAAACTTGAGACATTTATAGCTAAATAGATGCATCTTGAGACCATACTATCACGTGAAGTAAATGAGACACACATGTGTAAATACTAAATTATTTCTCTGGTGTGAGAAACTGACAGAGTAAATGAGGACCAAAATGTACAAATAGATATTGTGAAATATGAAGAAAATGTTCCAAAAAGAAAGGAGAAATAGGAAAGGAGGTGGGGGAAAGAAGGGAAATAAAATGAAAAAAAGAAGGAAAAAATGGAACAAAGCTTACATATACAGGGAGAGTGGAAGGGGAAAAATAAACACTAAGGTAGGTCACGTACAGATCCAAATTCCCAAGGATGAAAGTGATCATAATGTATACCTAAAAAGTCCCCAAAAGCTTAATGAATAAAAGTAATGAACTGGGGGTGTAGCTCTGGGGTATAACACGTTTAGCATATGTGAGACCCTGGGTTCTATCCTCAGCATCATAGAAAAGAACAGGAAAGAAAGAAGAAAGGAGAAAGGGAAAAAGCAAAAAGCAGCACATGACTAGCTATGGCTCAGAAAGGCCTTTCTTACTCCAGACTTTTTCCCTAATATTTTCGTAAAGGGAAGGGGAAAAGCAACTAGGGCAACTTTCTTGTTTCTCTGCTCTTCCTGTTCTTCTTGTCTTCCCAGTGGGTACCTGTCCCTGAGTCAGTCTTGCCTGAGGCTTGGAAGGGAAAGTAACAGAGTTGAACAAAGGGCCTGGACAAAAAAGGGCCCTTTTTTCAAGGCAGTTCTTCACCCCAATCTATACACGTTGGGCTTTCAAAAAAGCACTAAGCAAAGCACTAGGAGAACTGGTAGAAAAAAAAATTCTAAATTTTCTAATTTTACTTATCACAAGTCTTTGTTGTACAAACTATAAGAAAATGAGATTAAACACAATCTATGGCATGGTATTCCCCTATGACTGCTTTAGATTGGTGCCATAGTTATATCAGAAATACACTGGACAATGAAACATTATATCTGGCTCTCTGAAGACCAGTTGACTGTCAATTTGTTATCTTTAGTCTTCCGGCATTTTGTGAACCAAATTTTAATAATGTTTTTAATTATTTAAAAAACATACAAAAATTATCTGTAATACAAAGTAAGCATCTATGGTGCATAATGATAGAAGCTTTGAACTCACCACTTAAGAATAGACATCGAGGGCCAGAGATTTAGCTCAGTAGTTCTGGTACCTGTCTAGCAAGTGCAAAGTCCTTGGTTTGATCCTGGTAACCACATACCACAATTCTGGGCATGGTGACTCATGACCACCAGCAATCAGTGCTACATACCACAGTACTGGGCTTGGTGGCTCAGGCCTGCAATCCCAGCACTTGGGAGGCAGAGGCAGGAGAACTGCTGAGTTCGAGGCTTGCCTGGGCTACATAGTGAGCTCAGGGCCAGCCTGAACTACAAAGCGGGACCCTGTCTAAAAAAAGAAAAATAGACACCAAGGATATGCTGAAAAGAACTGAAAGTACCCCTGCACAAAAATGTTATGGGAATATTACTAGCAGCATCATTTATAATAGCAAATGGAAATCATCCAAAAGCCCATCAACTGGTGAATGGATCAATAAAATATAGCCTAACTATAAAATGGGATACTATTTAGCCATGAAAAGGAATCAAGTAAGGACACAGTCCTAGGCCTTGAAAACACCCCATGCCAAGTGAAAGAAATGAGGCCCAAAGAGATCATAGACTGCATGGTTCCATTTATATAAAATGTCCACAACCCATAGAGACAGAGAGCAGATCTGCAGTTGCCCAGAAATGAGGGTGAGGAGATTTGGGAACAAACAGTAAAAACTTGCAGTTTCTTTTGGGGGTGATGGGAATGTTCTGGAATTAAGCAACAGTGTTGGTTCTACAGTGTAAATGTACTGTAAAACAATTATATAATCTTAAATGATTACATGGCATATTTAAAAAGAATAAACATCAATTATTTATTAATTATTATTATTATTATTATTTTTTTTGCTTTTGAGACAGGGTCTCACTTTGTAGTTCAGGCTGGCCCTGAGCTCACTATGGTGCCCAGGCAAGATGCCGAACTCAGCAATCCTCCTGTCTCTGCCTCGCGAGTGCTGGGATTACAGGTGTGAGCCACCACGTCCGGCATTGTGGTATGCGGTGTTGATTGTTGGTGGGTGTGTCTCCACGCCCAGCATTATATGTGGTTACCGGGGATCGAACTCAGGACCTTGTGCTTGTGAGGCAGGCACCGGAACCACTGAGCTAACCCTCCGGCCCCCAGTTATTTTATTTCTAAAATTTTTATCATTTGTTTTTTTGAGACTAAGTTTCAGTATATAGTTCAGCCTGGATTTGAACTCACTATGTAGCTCAGTCTGGCCTTCAACTTGCAGTGACTCTCCTGCTTCAACCTCTGAAGTGCTGACATTATAGTTGTAGTGCACCACTACACCTGGTAATACTGTTGTTTTAAATTGTGTCCAACTTGCAAAGTTTTTTCATGGATCCTTATTTTGGTCTACCTTAAAAATCTTCACCAAATGGAATGTGGCCTAGGTTTTCTTCTATGTAATCTTCTAGAAGTTCTTTGTTATTATCTATTTTCTATTTTCTTTGTTATCTTCATAGATTTTCCTTTGGTATGTAGACCTTTTATACTGATTTTTTGCGAAATATATAAAGACTATGTGGATTAATTTTTTTTTTGCATATTTCTGTCTGGTTATACCAGCATCAGTCATTGAGAAGACTATTGTTTGAATATTGAATTGTTTTTGCCTCTACCAAGGCTCAGTTGACAACATGTGGATCCATTTTTGGACTCTTTATTTTGATCCATGGATCTGTCTTTTTTTTTTTTTTCCGGTGTCATGTTGTCTTGGTTGCTGTAGCTTTACTGTCAGTTCTCCAACATTCTTCTTCAATACTGTTAACGATTCTTTTTTTTTTTTTTTTGCCTCTCTCTATACACCTTAGAAATAGTGGTTCAATATGCACAAAAGAACTTGGTAGGATTCGGAGTGGGATTGAATTAAATACATAGATCAAATCAGGAGGAATGGCATGTTAAAAGTATTGAATTGTATCTATACATGACACAACTCTCGAACTCCTCTCATCAGCAGTCTGTACAGTATTCTTCATGCAGATTATTTTCTTTTTTGCAGTACTGCAATTAAAACCAGGGCCTTCATGGTACCTACACACATCCAGGTCTTTTTTTATATTTTTGTTTTGAATCACTTTATTTTGCTAAGTCACTAAGTGGCCCAGGTTGGACTTCAATATGCAAACCTCCTGGCTCAGCTTGCCAGAGTTTATACTAAAATTATGGGCATGAGCCACCACACCTACCTTCATATTAATTTCATACAAAAGTATACTTTTATTAATTTTAGATGCAATTATTTCTTTTTTGGTACCAATGTAAGTAGTATAGTATTTTTAAAATTTTTAAATTCCTTTGTCCATTGATAAATAGTACAGTTGAAGTAGTAAACTATAGTATCTTACAAAGCTGCTATGATCATTTATTATTCTAATAGATTAGTGTTTTGTTTTGAGATTTTTGTATATAGACAATCATGTTACCTGGAAGCACTGTTTTATTTCCCTTCCCAGGATGTACACTTTTTATTTTTCTTGTCTTATTTAGTCAAGACTTCCAACTTAGTGTTGCAGAGAATGGCTGAAAGGATATATCTTTTCCTTGTTCCTGATTTTAAGGGAGAATGCACCTATTTTTGCATTATTAATTATGATATTAGCTATAAGGCTTTTATAGATATTCTTTATCAAGTTGATAAATTTCCCCTCTCTCTGTAGTTGCTGTTAGTCTTTATTCAAAATGGGCATTAGATTTAGTGAATATTTTTCTTCTTCTTCTATTGATATGACCATGATTATTTCTTTAGCCTATTGACATGATGGATTACATTAATTAACTTTTGAAAGCTGAACTAGCCTTGTATACTTGAAGTAAATCCTAACATTGGTGTATAAATAGTATAGTAGTATAGGTTACTGCACTACGTTTTTAAAATTTTGTCAAGGATATTTGCATCTTTTTTTTTTTTTTTTTGAGACAGGGTCTCACTTTGTAGTTCAGGCTGGCCCTGAGCTCACTATGTAGCCCAGACAAGCCTGGAACTCAATCCTCCTGCCTCTGCCTCCCCAGTGCTGGGATGACAGGCATGAGCCACCACGCCTGGCACTGTGGTATGTGGTATTGATGGCTGGTGGACGTGAGTCTCCACGCTCAGCATTGTATGTGGTTACCGGGGATCAAACTCAGGACCTTGCGCTTGCGAGGCAGGCCCTGGAACCATTGAGCTAAATCTCCAGCCCTATTTGCATCTTTTTAAATGAATGCTATTCATCTGTATTTTTCATTCTTCTAAGGTCCTGTCTGGTTTTGGTATTAGGGCAATGTTAGCATCAAATGAGTTAGCAAGTATTCCTTTTACTATTTTCTGAAAAATATCATAGAAAAATGATATAATTTCTCTTAAATGTTTGATAGAATTCACTAAACAAATTCATCTGTGCCGAAGGCTTTGTGTTTTGGAAATAACTAACTACCAACTCAATAATTTAATTCATATAAACCTACCAAGGTTACCTACTTATCCTTGTGTGAGGTTTGATCAATTGTGGCTTCAAAGAACTTGTTCATTTAGTCAGTTATTAAATGTGGGCTGGGGATTTAGCTCAGAGGTGTCATGCCTGCTTTGAAAGCAGAAGGTGTTGAGTTTGATACCTGGTACTGGAAAACAATATTATCAAATTTGTGGATGTAGAGCTTTATTATGTTTTAATAGCCACAAGTGCTGTGGTGATGGCCACTCTTTTATTTAGATATCTACCCATTTTATTGGTCTTTTCTATGATTTGATTTTACTGATTTTTGTTAGTGAGTTCTTGTCAGCTTCATGGATTTCTGCTCCAATTCTTCAGTACATTTTTTTTCTGCTTACTTTAGAATTAATGGTTTTTATTCCTCTATTATTTCTAAGAGAGAAATTAAGATGACAGATTTAGATTTTTTCTAATGTATGCATCAAATGCTACCTTAGATTTCCTCTAAGCACTGGTTTCACTGTATTTTGCAAATATTTTTAAATTATACTTTTATTTTATTTTTTATTTTTTTTGTTTTTTTTCTTTTTTGAGACAGGGTCTCGCTTTGTAGTTCAGGCTAACTCTGAGCTCACTGTGTAGCCCAGACAAGCCTCGAACTCAGCAATGCTCCTCTCTCTGCCTCCCGAGTGCTGGGATTACAGGCATGAGCCACCACGCCTGGCACTGTGGTATGTGGTGCTGATTGCTGGTTGGTTGCTGGTGGGCGTGAGTCTACACGCCCAGCATTGTATGTGGTTACCGGTGATGGAACTCAGGACCTTGCGCTTGCGAGGCAGGCACCGGAACCACTGAGCTAACCCTCCGGCCCTATACTTTTATTTTTATTTAGTTAAAAATGTTTAAAAATTCCTGTAGAGAATTCTGTTCTTTATGTTATTTAGAAGTGTGTTACCAGCCAGTTAACTCAGTGGCTGGCAAACACAAGGTCCTGAGTTTGATTCCAGTTTTAAAAGGAAAAAAAAAAAAAAAAGATGTGTTAGAATTTTCAAGTATTTTTTCAGGTATATTTCATTGATTTGTAATTTTATTTGTGAACTAAGAGTATGATCTTTATACTTCCTATTCCTTTTTTTTTTTTTTTAAAGACAGGGTTTCCCTTTGTAGTTCAGCCTTGCCCTGAGCTCACTATATAGCCCAAGCAAACCACGAACTCAGTCATTTTCCTGCCTCTGCTTCCTGAGGGCTGGGATTATAGGGGTGAGCAACCAAGACCGGCTCCTATTCTTTTATATCAGTTGAGGTGCATGGCCTGGGAAGTGATTTAGTTTATGAATGTTCCATGGGAGCTTGGGCAGAATGTGGATTCTGCTGTCGTTGAATGAAATACTCTACAGTTCTCCATCACATGCTGTTTAGATGAGCATGGTATTGAATCCAACCATGTCTTTACATGCCTAAGAGAATGTTATTAATGGAAAAGTACTGAATCCAATTATAATATATTCATCATTTTTTAATTTACAGTTCTCTAAATATTTGCTACATGTATTTGATATTGCATCCCCCCCTGCCCTGAGACAGGATCTCTCTATAGCTCTTTGGCCCTGAACTCACTCTGTAGCCCATGAACTTGTCTATCCTCTTGCCTCATCCTCCCAAGTGCTGGAATTATAGGCATGCCACCACCATGCTTGGTGATCCTATTATTTTTTATTTTTATTTTTTGAGCTTTATAGTTCAGGTTGGCCCTGAGCTCACTATGTAGCCCAGGAAAGCCTCAAACTCAGCAATCCTCCTGCCTCAGCCTCCCAGATGCTGGGATTATAGGCAGGAGCCACCACACCCAGCACTGTGGTATGTAGTACTGATTGCTGGTGGGTGTAAATTACCACACCCAGTATTGTTGTATGTGGCTACTGGGGATCAAACCAGGGAACTTGTGCTTGCTAAGAAGGTGCTGGAACCACTGAGCTAAATCTCAGGCCCCAATCCTATTATCTTCATCTGATGATCTCCATTTCTGATAATTTTTATGTTTAGGGGAAATTATATAACTTATCTTTTTTATTAGTGACTGCATGGTATACTTTTCTCCATCCCTTTACTTTTATGTATTTTAAAATTTTTGGAGCCAGCTGTGTGGGGAAGTTGAAGCAGAATGACTGCCATAAATAATCTGAGAGCAGTCTGCGCTACATGAGTTTAAAGCCAGGCTGTACTATTTAGCAAGACCTTGTCTCAAAACAGCACAACAAAAGTTTATCATGGTAGGAATACTTAACATGGTATGTACCTTCTTAACAAACTTCTAAGTGTCTACAACACTATAAGCTATGAGGCACAATGTTACACTGTGATTTGCAGAATTTTTTTTTTTTAGTTTTTTATGACAGGGTCTCGTTATGTAGTTCAAACTGGCCCTGAACTTTATCCCGGGCTGGCTTTGAACTCACAGCAATCCTCCTGCCTGTGCCTCCTGAGGGCTGCGATTATAGGTGAGAGCCACCACGCCCAGCAGTGTTATGTGGTGCTGAGTGCTGGGATTACAAGCGTGAGCCATCAGGCCTGGCATTGTGATGTGTGGTACTGGGGATCGAATTCAGGACCTTGCACTTGCAAGGCAGATGCTGGAACCACTGAGCTACATCTCCAGGCTAGAATTTAATCACTTTTACAAGTGAAGCTTTGACTTGACTGGACACTCGCCACTTCCCCTTCCTTGAGTCCCTCACAACCTTATTCTGCTCTCTATTTACATGGCTTGATTCTTTTGGTTATTCATAGAAGAGAGATCATGCTGTATTTAAACTTCTACAATTTAGCATAATGTCTTCAAGGTCATCATGTGAGGCAGGATATTCCTTCTTAATAATGCAGAATAAGATTTTATGTCTGTACCATATCTTTATCCAGTCACTCACTGAAGACATTTAACTTGTTTCCATATTGTGGCTATTGTGAATAACGCTATAAAAAAAAGGGAATAAACATCTCTTTGAAATCCTGACTTCAGCACTTTTGGAGAAATATCTAGAAAAAGAATATTTTAATCATATAACTTTATTTTATTTTTTATTTTTTGAGACAGGGTCTCGCTCTGTAGTTCAGGCTGGCTCTGAGCTCACTATGTAGTCCAGGCAAGCCTGGAACTCAGCAATCCTCCTGTCTCTGCCTCCCGAGTGCTGGAATTACAGGCGTGAGCCACCACGCCTGGCATTGTGGTATGTGGTATTGATGGCTGGTGGGTGTGAGTCTCCACACCCAGCATTGTATGTGGTTACTGGGGTCAAACTCAGGACCTTGCGCTTGCGAGGCAGGTGCAGGAACCACTGAGCTAATCCTCTGGCCCCATATAATTTTATTTTTTAGCATTTGAGGTATTGCTGTAATTTTTCTGTTACATTTTTTTGTTGTTGTTGTTGCTGAGATAAAATACTCAATACTCCAAATCAAAGGAGGAAAGGTTTACTTTCAACTCAGTTTGTAGAGGTTTCAGTCCATAGCCAACTGGCTCCAAGGCATGGCAGAGGAGAAACAATTCATGGCAAAGCAGGGAGGTAGCAGTGTAGCAGCAAGCAGCAGAACCTACCTTTCCTTTTTATCCCATTCAGGCAACAAGCCTTTGGGGTAGTGCAATAGCCACCCAGGGTAGTTTCTGCCTTCAGTAAATCCATTCAGCCACATCTATAACTATGCTAATTCCAGTCAGTGTGATCATTTAAATTCAGTACCACACTTTATTTCAAACTTAGCACATTTTATCTCCCATTTTTGTTTATTAATAACCATTCTAACAAGTGCATGGTGATAGATATCTCATTGGTGTTAATTTGCATTTCTGATTAGTGATTATAAGCACTTTCATATACTTGATCATTTGTGTGCTTTTAGAGAAATGTGTCTTCAAGTCTTTTGTCATTTTCAGATTGACTAGTTATCCTGCAGGTCTTGTCATCAGTTAAAAATTGCTTTATTCTAAGAGACAGGCATATGAAAATACTTTATAAATGGTTCTCTATGGTGCCTAGGAAAATTCAGGAATGACATATACATTACAAATTAAGCTTCAGGTGATATAAATGCATCAGAGCATGCAGAAAAATTGTCTTTAAGACTTCTGAAGCTAAGAAGAGGTCTATACTGGAAAGGAACTTTCATGGAGGAAATATCCTCTCTTTAGAAGCTGCTGCCAATTTTATTTTTCTTCTACTTAATTAGAGCAAACCCATTTTTACCCATATCCTAAAATCTCCTTGCAAAAAAGCAGTGCTGGGGTTCTAATGCTGCTTTTGGGGAAAGTCCTGTGCTCCATCTGCTTTTTGTGGCACTTCTGAAACACTACAGTATCACAAATTCTAATGGTGCTTTCCACACTCACACACACACAGAGTACTTTAATTTTTGATCGACTTCAATTCTGTGTTGAGTGTAGGAATTCTTCCTGGCATCCTGATGCAAGGCCTGAAATTTAATCTTGTCATTTTCCTTCACTTGGGAGTTGTAGTCTAGATCTAATTTGCTCCCTAGAAAAAGGATCTTTTGCTTCATTCATAGTTGAGTCTCACCTGGGCAATCTTCTTCAGTCACGTCTGCATTCGAATGCACAGGCCTCAGACTAGGAGTTGCCCCAAACCACCTTCGATTTGAACCACTAATGCTCTGTAAAGCTGGCCACCAGCAAAGCTGCATTTACCCTGCATTTCTATTTCTGCCTCAAATTTCTCCTGTCTTCCACAAAAGTTTTCAGAAAGAAAAGTGGCCATGTTATTTTCAAGATCTTCATATTTTCTTCTCTTAGCCAAAACCTCTTCTCCAAAACAACTGCTGATTTTTTCTTGCTGACAGAAATTATGACTTTTTAAATATGGACTCTGGGGCAGGCAAGCTGGTGCATGTCTGTAATCCTAGCACTCTGAGAGGCTGAAGCAGGACTGCAAACTTAAGCCTAACTCAGCAAGTTAGTGATTATAAGACCCTGTCTCAAAGTAAGAAGGGGGGAATGCAGCTCAGTGTGAAGGCCCTAAATTTAATCACTAGCAACAACAAGCAAAGAACCCACGCACAGAGACCAGTGCGCCACATACTAACGATCATTTTATGCTCACTCAGAGTAACCGAACAATTGAACAAACAACTCTTTTTCTTAATGGACATTAAATGGATGAATGATATAATTTTTTTCCCCTCTATAACAAAGGGGATTGAACCCAGGGAGCACATAGCTGTATCCTCCCCCACCTTTAAAAAAATTTTTTTTTTTTTTTGAGACAGGGTCTTGCTTTGTAGTTCGGGCTGGCTCTGGGCTCACTATGTAGCCTAGGCAAGCTTCGAACTCAGCAATCCTCCTGCCTCTGCCTCCCGAGTGCTGGGATTACAGGCATGAGCCACCACACCCGGCACCTTTTAAAATTTTGAGACAGTCTCACTAAGTAGCTCAGGCTTGGCTCAATCCTGGATTTTTCCTGTCTCACAAAGTGCTGCGATTACAGGGCCGTGCTGATACACCAAGCTTGTAGAGCCCGTTTCTTAACAATACTCACGTTAAGTTTTTGAATTATAAAATATTTACACATCCTAGTTGCATTATCATCTGTTCATGGATGGTGTTTTACGAAATATAGAATCTAGAACATGGGAACTAATTCCCAGACTTGAGAATTAACATTTACTGGCTATAGAAACAGTTTCTACAGATGGCCAAAGGGACGCGACAGGTTCTGCAGCATGGTGTATAGAGCTCACCACAGGTGCTCTGTGAACATTTGCTCAGTGTTCCTGAGTTTCAAACATGCACAAGCATATGACACTTGTTTATCCTTCTCCATAGATAACAAAGAATGTCTTTAAAATTTAAATTGATAAAGTGGCATAAGATAACACTATAAAAATCCACAAGTCTGAACTCTTAAAAAAAATCATTTATTGATCCTTTACCATACAAAATTTATTCAAATTACATCCATTTGAAGTGGTAAGATCACAGCTAGAGAACAGGTCACCCTGTAACAAATCTATTTACAAAATCCATCATAAAAGCTTTTTTTTGTTCATTTTTTTATACATTATATTACATATTTTCTGTTTTAAACTAGCATATAACACAACGCTAAACTGATTAGTAGTTTGCCTACTCCCAACCTTGGGAGAAATACTTCCTTTTTACAAAATCCTGTACCCTGTAGGAAGAGAAATTCCTACACTCTGACAATTGCCACTCAACTCCCTCTGCAAGGCATTTTCCTTCCTATCCTTCCTTCTCATACACACAAGTTGTCATGCATGCACTGAGTTCCTACTTCCTTTTCCTGAAAGCTAACGCTTTAAATACTGCAATTCTATTTACAAGTCTACATGTAAGACAAAAATGAAAACAAGAACCACAACAACTACAACAACAGCAAAAAACCAAAAACAAGGTACACTCTTAAAAAATTACAAACCAGCTAGAAAATATTCTGGCAGTGTTTACAAATTAATTGCTAGTTTTGTACAAAATTGCTAAATAATGAGGATGTGAGTAGACTACATATCAACTTAAATAAGAGGATCGCTATGCACAACTGTACATATAAACAAACACCTAACACTGTTTGACAGCTCATGTGTTGCCCTTTATACATTTATTTTCTAAGGCTCACGCAGTCATAATTCGCACACTTGTAACTTTTAGCCTTTCATGTGTGAGCTTTAATAGCAGCAACTCAATGGTACCAGGAAACCTGCATACTTACTACTTAAAGTAACACAAATACTGTAGTACTAACCCACTTGGTGTGCCAGATACTATGGGAAAAGAAAATGACTATCGCCAACAGAATACAGTATGGACATCTAATTCATGTACCCCAGTTAAACTCATTAACTGGAAAAATCATATGCACAAAATAATTTTTAAGACTTATTAGTATTCCTTTCATTTTTTTTTAAAAACAATAAATACGGCATTACATTACGAAAAGGTTCAACAAGAAAGTCAACAAAAACACACAACAACCTAGCCAGGTGAGCTCAGTCTTTAGACTTTGGAAAAAAGTCAGCTCTGTGCAGCTGGCAAAGAGAACGAGCCAGAGCTGGAAGCAGAGGCAGCTAACCAGAATGAGATAAATATGGGACATGGGGAAAGGTTGGCATAAATGGTTTCCCATGCAGGAAAAAACCCCACAGTGCATTTCCAGTAGGCACTTAACACGAAGCTCCTCTCCCTCCTCCACCCCAATGCTTCATCTCGGACCACACGGATATTCTGTACCTAGTCCAGTGTGTGAGGGGAGGAGGCTGAAGAAGAGAGAGGAAGATAGTCTGCACCTTTGTTTTTCTTCCCAAACATACACCACGCATACCCACACACAGAGTTTAAAGTGCTGGTGTCATCTGTCTGGACCCCACCACCACTTTGCATATTGTGGAAATCTACCTAGAGTAAACTGGCTGGGGTTCTTGTGGTTTATTAACTTTTATTTGCTAAGGGATGCCATCCATTCCATCCAGCGCTTAAGAGTGCCTACCACGTGCCTCCCAACGGGACAGGCACACAGCATTTCATTCCAATCGTTCACAGGTTAGTTTTGTTGTGACTTTCTCATTTCCAAAGCCCTTAGCATCCAAGGAGTGGATTTGAGGTACTATGCCACATTCCCAGGAGGAGACGGCCATCCCATCTGCCAGTGGGAATGCCATTCGTGGACACAACTGTAGGATCTGCAGCTGACAGGAAGCTTCCAACTTGGGACACCATTCCTGAGGAGAGAAGAAGGAGATGCCCTGGCATTCTATCACTTCCTTTCCTGCCTCCTCACTTCCTGTAGTCCAACACACTCCCTCTTGGAGGAAGGGGAATTGGATTTGGCCAGGACTGTTCGACCCTGACACAACGGGAGCGCTCTGCTCTCCCCGGGTCGAGGAAGAGCCCCGGAGAGAACGCCACTCACACCATGGGGATGTCTTTCCCCCTAGAGGCTTCTCCATCTGACCCCATCCTGAGAAGTGGTCTCCCTGAGTGTGGCATAAAAGCCCTTTCCCCGGTCACAGGGGGCCGGGAAGCCCAAGGATGGAGGGGTCTGTGCCTGCTGCCCCTTGGGACTGCTTCATCGTCTGACCTGTTCTCCTTCCCCATGGGCCATCAATGTTGGGGAGCCACAGGGTGGACTGGCCCCGGGCCCCACTCCCAGGAAAGGAAGCAAGATAGGGGAGTGCTTCTTGCAGAGGCTAGTAGACCTTAGGTCACACAGGTTTAGATGCTCCAATAGGCAGAGGTTCTCTCTCCCTCTGCTAAAGCAATATGAATTTGCAAAAACCGCTTCAAAGTAAACAATGAACTTGAAATGGTGATGGGTGCCACAGGAATGCTTAGATGGCAGCTAAAGAAAAAAGTCTGAGACAATCCACAAAGAACTCCTAAGTAGGTATTTGCTACAAATCAACTGGAAACTCACAAATACGCAGGGGACAGGGGAGTGGGAGTGGGAAAATGGAGACAGGAAAATCCACAACAGCTTTGAGTGGCAGAACTCCACTAGTCCTCTGTATCCGAAACAAGTACTCTGAAAACAGGTTCTTCATCCGAAAGGCTGTGGAGGTTCTCGTGACCTCCTAGTGGGACACAAAGCCCATAGCTTAAACTGAAGTAGGAGAGTAATTTAAATATTCCTAAGAAGAGCTGAGGAAATCCATTTCATACTTTTGCATGACTTCAAGTTTGCATTTGCTGCAGTTCCGTTCCGTATTAGCAGACCCCAAAGACATGCATTCTGCAGAGAAGGCACGGCTTGAAATGCTATTAGGGAAGAATGCTGTTTTCCAGTGGGCCAGGTGGCTGGACCCCATTCTACAGCCCATCCGTCAGGCACAGCAAGCCAATCTGAGAGGGAAGGAGGGAAAAGAGGAAAAGGACAGGCAGGAGACACCTGATTGCACGTTTTCTCACTTGCTGACTCATCCAGGAGATTTTGGAGCCTGGGACAAGGCAGGGATTTCCCAAGGGAGCCTGCAACTGTGCGTTTAGACAATTATTTGATTCAGTAAAATGTCAGCTTTGTTCTGAAGTTTGTAGTTTACTTCATGATACTCTCTTGGAGGAAGAAGGTAGGAAGGGACAACACTGCATGACAGATGTTCTTGTTCCAGGATAAAAAAATATTGGTTTATAAGGTAAGTTCACACACAGCGTAATCAACTACACATAAAGTCTTCCACCAGCGGGAGCTTTTCCAAATCATAGGCGTCAAAGAGATCGCTGATGCCTTCTTCCTCCCCCAGGCTCAGCAGGTAGTCCTCTTGGAGCAGGGGAGGCAGTAAGTTCACAAATGGTCCTTCCAGGTTGGAAGGAATTTGGTCCTCAGTCTGCTGTAAAAGGTTGGCTGGGGAGGCCAGAGGAGAAAGGTTTGCCATAGAAATTGAGCAATCGCTATGTCCTGAGTTATTTGAAGCCAAGTCTGAAAGGAGAACATTAGTGGAAACCAAACGTGAGTTAGGAGAAAACCAATTTGCTTTTTTTGATTACTCTGCTAATGACAATGGGATGAATTCAGTGTCCACCTCACCTCACACCCCCGTTTTTGCCAGCAGCCACAGCAGAGTGACTCGGCACCTTCCTCTGTCCTAGTCCAACTCACCGCTCAAAGTATCTGCTGCCAGAATACATGAACATAGCTTTACAGGTGAGAGGCTAAGCAGTTCAAAAACGTCTCTCCGATACTAGTTATTTCCAGAAAAAACAAAACAAAACAATTGGCCAAGAGTTAACTCCCAAGGAGAAACCCACTGATTTTAGCTCAGTCTTATAGGAACCACCAGCTTACTGAAGACACTTCCAGAAAGATAGTAAGGCATATCCTCTTTAAATTTCTACGCTGAAAAAGGAGGGTCCTAGGTTTTTACCATTTCAGATGCTGTACTGTTTTTTTTTTTTTTGCTGAGTATTAAATGTCAGAGCTACTTATTTAAATCACAATTTTTGCTGCTGTATTGGGAGACAGTAGGGGGAAAATTAAAGCTATAGTCTCAAGCCGAATCTGCAAAGAGCTTTGCTCTGACAACAGAGGGTGTATAAAGAAGTTCAGATTTATTTTCCTGGGGTTTTATAACCATAACTTCTTTCCATTACATTAGGAGGGAAACAAGACCTCTTGGACAGAGGCTGCTGTCCCCAAACCTCTCACTGCCTTCTCTAATGATCTTTGCAGCATCCTCCAGAGATGTTCAGCCAGCACAGCGGGTAAATCCACCAACATGACAGAAAACACAGCTCTTGCCAGGCAAGGACAGAAGGGACTCCATGAATGAATGAAGAAGGCTTTGCCTAAGATTGCTGTTTTACTCTACCTGGTCAGGAGCTCTTTTAAAGAAAAATGCTGCTTTAGTAACAAGAGAGGCTTTTGTTTCCTGCTTAGGCTTATAGTTCTGATACAGGATCCTTCCAGTCACCCTCATCTCTGAGTTTCTGAAAGACCAAAGTGGAATTTGTACCTTTGGAAGTGGGTTTAGGGATGTTCCCATTGTGGTCTTGGTTGTTTGTTTTCATTGGACTGTGTGTTTCAGTCTCTTCTGGACACAAATAAACCTCAATGGGTCCTTGGGTACTTGCCAAATGGATCTGTAGGCTCTATGAACAGAAATGACAGAGGTTCAATGTCCAAGTTCTTTTAAAGTGAAAGCTAGGATCACTGTTTTCTAGAACCGAAATGTCAGGGTAATATTCATCGTTCATGTTGCTTTGCTGCTGCTGGTGTTAACTGTATCACTGAGGGTCTCTCTCTAAAGCTGGGGTCACCAAATGAAAGCTGAAGGGCCAAATCCAACCCAGCAGATTGCTTTGTAAATAAAGTTTTATTGCAACACAGCTGTGGCTCTCAAGGTACTGCCTGCTTCTGGCTATTTTCATACTACAAAGGCACAATCTAGCAGTTGAAGAGCCTGAACTAGATCTGCAGGGCTCACAAAGCCAAAGATATTTACTATTTGGTGTTTAGAATGAAAACTTTTTTGCTAGACCGGAGATGTAGTGCAGTGGTACTATGCCTACTTGGCAAGTGCAAAGTCTTGAGTTTGATCCCCGATACCCCCAAAAGGATAACTTTTTTGTTGTAGGGGGTCAGTCTGTAAAAAGTAAATTATGTTCTTTAGATAGTCTTTTTCTACAAATTATTAAAAGGCCCATTTAGTATTCAAAATAAGAGTATTTTCATGTTATTGTTCCTTTATGGTAGAGCTTTCTCATTAAATTTTAATAACCAAATTTTAAGTAGCATTCCCAGGAACTGCATTTAATAAGGGATGACAGCACACTGACATCTAAAATTCCTTCTTCACTTACAGCTTTGATAATAGTCTTTCAAGGTGGTAGGCCTACCCTGAAAGAGGCCTGTAAAACTCCCCTATGCATTTTTGCACTCTACCTCTGTATCTTATCATTGTAGCCTAAGCCAAAATTATTGGAGTACATCCGAAAGTAATCACAAAAATATGTGCCCTACTTTCTTAAAATACTCTAGTCTATCAATTACTTCAAGGTTCCGTTTAATTCCATAAAAGTAAACATGTTAAAAAGTGCAGTAGAAATTCTTAAAATGTGCTATGCTCAGGAAGTACTTCCCAGTCCTTGTATCTCTGTTCGTGGTGGTGACCAGACACAAGGTAATCAACATTACATTTCTCAAGCAGCTCAAAAGGGTGAGAAGCACCAGATAACAAATTATGAATGTGAAGAGGAACCGGGGATCACACATTGCCCTGCTAGGTTAAAAATTAGGCTTTTTGAATATGCAAAAAACACCAAACAGTTGAAATATTTTAAAGTTTACCATGAAGGAAAAAAATGGTGAGCAACTATGAAAGCAAATGGGAATTGACCAGGAAGTTCTTAGAACAGGTCAGACTTTCACCATGAGTCAGTGATTCTTCAAGATCTCTGCAGATGTGCAAGGCCGCCGTCTCCTTACCTCTATGGAGTCAGGCACTTCAAGTCTTGTTTCAGGAGGGGCTTTCACAACTATAACAGTTTGGTCTTTAAGGCCACTAATTTTTCGAATATCTTGATATGTAACATAAGCTAACGTGACAAGTGTTAAGGAAATCTTCCGTCTAAGTGACTCTGACATAGCCATCGTGAAAATGACAAACACATGGAAAGAATTTAAACCACTTTATGACTTAGAAGAATATGTTTCATAAAAGAAAGATAAATAGGAGGCACAAAGAAGTTCAAATAATTCCTCAAATTACCTATTCTGTTGTTTTAAAAATATTTTAATATATGTGCTAATTGGCTTCGTTTATGTCACTAGTTTCTCTTAGTTCACTTAGAAGAATGTTTTGCGGTATTATCTGTTTCTTCTTTATAAAGAGGTCTTTTTTGTCTGTGTCTTGTACCCTAAATAACTAATAAAAGAATATGAAACATAGTATATTAACCAGTTATTCTTGTTTTGAAATTATATATTTTCATTGAGGATAATTATGTCTCAACTGGGTGTAGGGGTTAAGGCCTGTAATCTCAGCACCCAGGCTAAGGCAGGAAGATTGCCACAAGTTCGAGGTCAGCCTGAGCAATCTTTCGAATTCAAAGCTGGTAGACTAGACCCTATCTCAAAAACCCAAAACAGTCTCTCCTTCTGGATCTTCAGATATACCGGGTCCCTCAGGGATCTTCTTTACTGAGTGATGTTCTAGACAACAAAAGAAATACACACTTTATCCTTCCCGTTTCTAAAAGTCTATGGCTATTCACAAAATTAAAATACAAAGAATAGTTAAGATAAACCATCAAATGAAAATCAAAACCCACTGAAGCCACGTTCCTTTGGTGTACAAGTACTCCATGAACCCAGTGAAGTTCTCTGTTCCTCAAACTGAAGGATGCCAGACCCCAAGTTGCATGAAAAATGTTAAGCTCTCCTCATCACCAATCTTTTGAATCCCCAGTCTATTAGCAAGAGTTGCTCGCTCTTGAATGAATAAATAGCAAATGTGAACACTGCTCCTGGAAATGGCCTGCTTTCTGGGGTGCACCTGGGCTGTGGTGACTATACTGCCTCCGGATACAGAAGGGTGTCATTGTCTCTGTTAGGAAAATTATCCTTAGTGTGATATTATTAATGCTACCATTAATTCCAATGCTCACAATTAGGAAAGTGGATCCCAGGTGTTCTGCAATATGAGAAATACCGATTTAGGGAAAAAAAATAAAATAACATTTCATTGGGCTGTAGGGTTGGCTCAGTGGTTCCGACGCCTGCCTTGCAAGGGCAAGTCCTGAGTTCAATCCCTGGTAAACACATACAATGCTGGGCGTGGAGACTCACGCCTGTAATCCCAGCACTTGGGAGGTAGAGGCAGGAGGATTGCTGAGTTCGAGGCTTGCCTGGGCTACATAGTGAGCTCAGAGCCAGCCTGAATTACAAAGCGAGACCCTGTCTCTCAAAACAAACAAACAAACAAACAAACAAACAAAACCATTTCACCACGCCACAATTGCTTTTGAATGCTGAATGGTTCTTTTAAGTGTCCTGGAGGCCAGGGCTAAAAGGATAGTATGAAATATCATGGTACTTACTCCATGACCAAAGTATGCATGTGAGCTCACTTAAGCAACATACTTTAGTCAGCTTTTTAAACAGACTCATTAAAATGCCTAGAATAAAATAGAAAGTAACAAATCAATAAAAGCATTTCTGTGGGTAATATTATGTACCTAACAGTGTCTGTGATCTAATATGTGATCTAATACGAGAAAAAAAATTGAAATCCTAGAAGAAATGATGTCCCTGAGAATAGAAGTTTCTTAGTGGATGCTTCTTACAGAAGCTATGAATCTTCTTGCCAGAAACAAAGCACTTCCATGGAACCTGTATATGCCTGTAGGGGATTTATCACAGACTGTCTTGTTCTAGTCTCTATAGCTGAGACAACAGGGCCTTGGTGGCGACTGTTCTTATAGGATCCTCAGGCTCAGATCTCTACATCACCATCACAACCATTTCTATCTTTAAGGAAGACTAGGAAGTTCTGATTTGTACTGCAAGCTCAAGGACAATGGATACTCAGGTTTTGACCCCAAAGCCTACTGCCAAAAACCTACATGACAAGAACTTCCTAAAAGAAAAGCTCATCTACGGTTACTCAACACGCTACAGGAAAGAAAATTTCAACACATTTGTGAACAAGCTGTACAAAATTGGGAACTGAATGGTAAATTGAAATAAATTGTGCAAATATATTTTCTAATAGTATAAATTTTAAAGCACTTCCTTTGTCGCTCCCTCCTGAATCTGCTTCTGGGGTTGGCGGTCTCCTGCAAGGAAGCTTTCATTTTCTGCAACAAAGGCCTGAGAGAAACCTAATGTAAGTCACAATGCCATAAGCCACATGTTCCTGAGCGCTGTCAATCATGTGTAACCACACAGCTCTTCCACAGTGGGCCACCAAATAAACAATGAATACAAGAGCCCCCTGCAGCCCACTTGGCACCCTTGGGGGTTCGAGTCACCCCCCCTTTCACTAATTATCAGCTGACAAGGTCAATCCTTGGTCAACAGGAGATGAACGCTTGCAGGTTTAAAAAACACTGGGTGGAAAAATAAATGTCCACATAACTCCCTAGAGGAGAGACAGTTAAATGCGAGAACCCAGAAGAAAGTGGACAGGGTACATTTTGTTCTCTAACAAAGGTCAGCGTGGAATCATCAGGAGGACAGGACTAAAATTAGAGACAGGATAATTTAACATGTTAGTTTCGTCTTCTATCAATAACCGAGAATCCCGGCAAATCCTGCTGACACCGTGAAGCCATTTCTCTCCTCTTCTGTCTGCTGGGCGACAATGAAGAGGAACTTTTCCTGTGATGGCAACAGTCTTGATTGGCAAGTTGAAAACAATCAGCTCCTCATAGTTCTCTTTCTGAGAACTAACACGTGAGGAGGAACAGTGAGTTGAGATTTTCCAGGTCTAGGGGGGCTTCTGAAATCAGTTTTTGGTAGAAGGAAACAGCACAAGGTGCTTATACAGCTAGAGTAGAACTTCTTGTGTTCTCCCTCAAACCCTTAAGGATGGCTCAGATAGATCCAACAAATTCTAATTGCTACAATGTCTGATGAAAAGAAAATAGAACGTGAGAACCCCAACAGTGTCAGCTAACACCCACCAAAAATCTGGGAAGCCAACGCCGATTCTGCTGAGTGTTGTCATTGATATTAATACTGACACCTTACGTATCTTTTATTAGTGTGGCCTTACACTAGGAGTGTAGCCATATGTTCCAACTACGTGTGAATAAAGTACTTTAAAAAAGTTTCCATCTGGCTTTTAAAATATAATGATAGGATCCAGTCCAATGAGTATCTTACCATAAATGCTAACTTTTTAGGCAAAGTAGGTTTAAACACACGCACACACACATACACACACACACACACGCACGCACGCGCGCGCGCACACACACACACACACACACACACACACACACTTTTGCATGAAGCCAGAATAAAATCTACCCTGTGCATATGTTGGACTGCCAGCTCTGAAAATAGTGTAGAAGGCGCCAGCCCCTCATCCACTGTGGCACAAAGGATATCTTTGATTCTCTGAATCCTCGGTTAACAGTCTGAGGTCCAGGGTGCAGCTCTGGATCAGTTCGTCTAACTTCTTCTCTTCCTGACTGAGCTCGGTCACTTCTCTGGACAGGCCTTGACACTGGGCCAGCATGCCCCCATCCTCAGACAGACTGCAGCCCCTACGACCCAAACACAGATGCTGTGTGGCTGCTCGGGAGAATCGGTCCTGTGGGTAAACATCCCCTCTCACCACGGGAGGTCACAAAGCGTAGGAGCCAAACATACAAATCAGACTTTATGTATCTTTGTCATCGGTGAGGTCCTGCTCTTCTCCCACCACTGACATTAGGTGAAGAAGCGCTTTCATTTCAAGAGCTCTTCCTTACAATGGAGGAGTCCTGTTTAAAAGGTGGCAGCCACCTGGCCCCAACTGCCCACCCACTACATGCCTCCTGGGTGGAAGAGAGAAAGACAGAGAAAAGATGGAATGGCTCAAAATTTGACAACAACACCACCACTGACGATAACAATCAGCCAGAAACATGAAAGACCCAGCTAATTTCTAAGGGTCTTTTATCAACAGCTAAAATAGGAGATAAAGGCAACAGACCCATCAGTTATGTACAAGAACAAAGACTGGTACTCAATGAGTCAAAATGGGTTACTGCACTGCCCAAAATTCTAGTAAGGACAAAAATTTACCCATTCATTTTATCATGTTTCAATTGTATTTTTCAAAGCCACACAATTTACTCCTTCCAATATACTTTAATAGTTTAATGTCATACTTTTTGAAATGTAAACAATGGCCGTTTAGATGCTGTCTGTTAATTTGCAAATGATCTCATTGGTTTAATCAGATCTGTGGGTACACACCATCCCCCCACTACAGAAGAAGTAGAGGCACTTAAGCCTTGCCTTTATTCACATAGAAAGTAAGTGGATTAATCTACGGTGAGGTTAAAGAGACTCTGTGATTGTGTGACTATGCATGTATATCCAGATGATCACACTCCTAGAGGGGACAAGCCAAGGACATGTGTCAGCACCCATCAGAACACACAGGTGAGCACACAGACATCGGTGTGAAAATGAGCTGCATTCTAATGTACAAATGGAACCCCCTGCTTGCTTGATAATCAAATGTTGCTCCTTTCACTTAAGACAGTATTTAAACAGAGCATCTCCATGTAAAAAGACTATCAATTTCTGTTTTAAGAAGTCGAAAAGGAGTAGGGCATGGTGGCATAGGGGTGTAATCCCAGCACACCCTGGGAAGCTCAGGCAGGAGGATCTCCAAGTTGTAGCACAGCGTGGGCAATTTAGCAACTTAATGAGACTTGCTAGGGATGTAGTTCTCAGAAAGGGCCTGGGTTCAATCCTCAGTTCCTTAGGGGATAAAAAAAAGAAAAGGGGTTGAGGTGGGAAGAAAAGAAACGAACAGGGAAGCTGGAAGGAGGGTAAGTGAGGCAGGGTGCATCGGTCTTACTCACATCCACTGGACGTTGTTCTTGGACTTCTTCTTGATGAGGTGGATGCCTTCTAGCACGTTGGTGATGTCGTAGATCCTCCTCTTTTGCACTTTGAGCACCTCTGCCGCCTTATTCAAGTCCAAGACCCCGTCAGGTGACTGGCTCAGGAGCTGAATGAACTTCTTGGTGAGCAGACCAAGGGACGTGTCATACCGCGTTTTTTCTGAGGGAGATTTTGGAGCTTAAAGGAAAACAAAAGCCGAACGGGTAGGGGGTAGGGGGAGAGGGAAAGAAATGAAGGGTTTCTGTGCAGTTAAGCAAGCCAGCTCTTTCCCACTGCAGCCCGAGGATTAGTATCTGAAGCAAAGCTGTTGCTTTTGGTGAGTTACAGAAAGCCATGAAATTGCTTTATTAGGAAAAGAAGGGACAATGGAAATTCCTACTCCTGATGATCATGGCTCCCTGTGAACTTTTTAGTAGCTCCTGCTTTGGCTTAGCCATGTCTCTACAGCTATGGGAATTGTGCCAGTGGGGTCTAAATATGGAGAAGGTCAGGCATCTGCTGGGCAGGGTCCCATGGACTCCTCTTTTCTGGTCTCTTCGGCTCAGGGCACTATCATTTATCTACCAATTTTTAAAGTAATGTTTCATTTTGATGAAGAATACCTGGAATTCTTTCTATCAAATCTCCCCATCTCTCAGCCAGGCATGGAGGCACATGCCTGTAATCCCAGCACACTCGGCAGGCTGAGGCAGGAGGAGTTCGAGGCCATCTTGTGCTACATAGTGAGTTCAAGTCCAGTCTGCATTGCACAGAGAGACGCTGGCTCAGAAAAGAAAAACAAAACCTACCCATCTCTTGTAAGTGAAGTTTTCTTATTTATACTGCATTTATTCTTTCATAGATACAGAGATCAACATTTTTTTCTCTGAGTGCTAGGGAATGAATGTAGGGCCTTCGCACTGAGCTGCATTCCCAGCCCTGTCTCTCTGTCTACCTCAATTTTGTCACTGGGGTCATGCTAAGTCTCTCAGCCTGGGCTTGAACTTGCAATCCTCCTGGTTCTGCCTCCCACAATGCGGGGATTATAAGACATTGTGCCCAGCTAGATCTGTTTCCATTTAGTATTACACATGGTTTGTGGGTGGCCTTATGCATAAACCACAGGCAAGGAAGAACAAAGTCTAATTTAGCCTTTGCATTAAATGCAAAAATTTAAGTGGACAATTAGACCATTTCTAACTTACATCCTGCTTTCAAAAGAAGCCACTAGAGCATTCAATGGAGACAGAACTAGCTGCAAACGGAAGGTGCAATTGGTTCTGCTACTATATGCTGAGCCAGAGATGCAGTCAGCATGGGCACTACAAATTAATAGAGCCCATCTCCACCCAGCTAGTCTCAGACTCTTAAGTCTCTTCCATTCACGGAGGTTACAATTAAATTTGGTTATAGAACGATGGGTCTATTCTGACTCGTCTGGGAAGTTCCCTTACCCCGGTGCTCAGTATCAGAGTAACTACAGCCTTTCACTCGGGGTCTGGAGACAGTGTCTCTCATTTTTAGACAGGCAGAGCAAGAAGTGAAAAGAACAGAACATGCCAACATTGTTCTTCACACCTGGGCCATCTTCCAGCCACAAAGCTTTGCAAAGTGGGAATTCCACGCCCAGGAGAATAAGCAACGAGATGGAAGAATTCTTACTTTTTGGGCTATCTGGACTTCGTAGCGCAGCTCTTCCTTTGCCCTTGGGAGTTTTTAATCCATCTGAGAGGTACTGATGACCGCTTTCTCCTAGCTCCAGCCTTCGCTTTGCCTGTAACAGAAAAGCAACAGCCCATTGTGGGAGGAGCGTGGACGGTGCTGTGGTACGTCCTGCTGAACGCTGCAGTGGGTGCCTGGGGCTCACGGCCCTTGGCTCCACCCCACTTGGAGGCCCCTCCCTCTTTCCCTGAGGGAGTCCAGGGAGTCCCCTGTGAACAGGGGACCGCGCATGTGGCGGGGTGCTAGAGTATCACACAGCCCCGTAAGCAGTGCGCCTTTATGCTTCCTGTGCATCTGTTCTGGCCCACATGGACTCCCTTCCAAGTGCTCCCCTCAAGCTCTGTGTTTACATCTATCACAACTTACCAACACTAGGGTACAAGCTCTTTATCTGTTCCTCATTTCCCCTCAGGCAGAAACTGTTCACCATTCATCTCTGTATAGCCCTGCTTGGCACACAGCCTGGGCTTCTGGAGGTATTCAGTCACACATTCATCACGACTGACGGCACAGCGACACGCCACGCCACGCCAGGTGCGAAGGGTCCTCCCCAGGAGAACGAACACTGCGCGTGCATGACCAAGCGCGTCAGCAGCCAAACTCGGCACACGAGGGGCCCTGACCTACGGTTTCAATTAAATCCATCTCACTTTAAAGGTACTCATCTCACGTCTTTTACGTACTGGGAACTGTCTTAGGAAATAAAAGTTGTAAGCAACAGCTGAGTACCTATAATCCCAGCACTCCCTGAGGCTGAGGCATGAGGATCACAAGTTCTAGCCCAGCCTGGGCAACAATGTGACTTATCAAGAACTTGCTTGAAAATAAAAAAGGGCGGGAGGCATTGCTCCATTTAAAGGCCCTGGATTCAATCTCCAGGGGCACATATGCACGTGCGACCTGTAAGTAAGACAGGTAAGAGCCTTCCTAGGGGTTACAGTCCCAGAGAGAAGGCAGATGACTAAATAAGCACCAAATGCCAGTATGATGGGACTTTTAAACAGAGGTGGTTCCCGCTGAGAGGCCAGCATGGCAATGTACACTTTTAGGCTCATTGTTAGGCTCATCCTTCTAATGAGATGACTGCTTCAGATGAACTGCCCATAGTAGGGAAACACAAGTGGTAACTCACTATAGGATGAGGCCTATCCAGCCTCTCTATGAGAAGTCATTAGCCAACCTGAACTTTCCACTACGGTAGCCATTGGCATGGGGCTACACAAACTGGTGTGTGCTAAATGAACACATAGCGGAAAAAAATTAACCTATCTATTTGGGCACTGATTACATGTGAAAACGATATCCGTTAGCTTTATAAAATATTCTGTGGCACAATAGCATGATTAGTTCACCTGCTTCTTCTATAGTCTTACTATATGGCTTCCATTTGTGGCACCACTGTCTTCCCCCTGGAGACCACTGAGCTACACAGCTCCCCACTGAGCTAGAATAGACAACATGCCAGTTTGCGTCTTTCACTTTCCCCTCTCAGCTCTCCCACATGATCTCTGTGGGCCTATTGTTTTGGCTGGCCAGCAACCATCTTTCTTTCTTCTCTAGGGATAGCCTGTGCCCCGCCTCAGTGCCTCTGGCACACTTGGGTGGGCCAGGAACATGACCAGTGCTGGGTGAGCAAGAGATAATGCCCAAGACTCTCCCCAGCACGACTGGCCAGAGGGCTTGTGTCCTTTCCAACAGGGCAGATAAGCTGGGCTCCAGGGCTGTGATTCAAAACTCTGGGGCAGGCTATGCACTGGGGCGAGCAGCTGGTCTTTGCGACTTCTTAGTTGCTTTCGCCAACACAATCTCCTTTTTGGTGTGAAGCATTGAGTTGGGGAACTGGAAGACAGGATGGAATGCAAAGGGGCGGTGGCAAGGGCTGGCTGGAGGTGGCAGAGCATGTGTGTCACTTCTCGTGGCTGCCACGAACCCATTAGAGATAAGCACCAAGCTTCCTCTGAGGCAGGACTATTTAAAAGCAAACAGCCTTGCCACGGAGGGCTTTCCCTGTGTGGACAGTAATCCAGGAAGACACAGAGCCATGTTCTCTGCTCAAGCTCAAGTCAACAGAAGGAAAGTGAAGTCGAAGAGTCAAGGATCCTCAGGTTCTCATCATTTCTTAACACACACAATTAGCATCCACCCTCTGGCCAGTGGCCAGGGACCAGGTTAGTTTTGCCTTGAAGATATTACTTCAGTTGCCTAGAAGTAAGGCCTATAGAATCATCAAGTTGTGGGCTGGGGAAATTCCAAGAGGTCTGTTGCTAAGAGACTGAGTTCCAACTCCAAGGACCATGACTAGCTTCCATATGTGACTTTGGTTACTAAGCACCAAACTAAGTTGGCCAAATCTAAATATTAGGGAGACAATCCACTAAATTTTAAAGGCACTTTTATTGCCAGGGAATGACTAAGCCTAGAAAGCAAATGCCTGTGATGTCTTAGCCTCTAAGGGAATCAATCACCAGGCCCATAAATCCACACCAGAAATAAATGAGCTGTAAAAGGAAGGCAGACCCTGAGAGTCTCCCAGAGGGTAGACGTGGGGCGACCACGGGGCTCCATAAACCAGTCTCAGCTCCACCGACTCATCTAGTGCCAGCTGTCCCTGTTGAGGACCCAGTGAGTGCACGGACTCGATCACCTTATGGTGCTTCCCTTTTCTGAATGCATGACGGCTCGGCTGGGCTGTCCTCTCTCTTTCCTCCAGTGCTTGTGAATGGAGTGGGCTGGAACCGCACATCACCTGTGGGTCCCAGATCTGAACATGGATGTAGTAACTGGACCATGGAGGGTCAAGAATTTCCATACGATTAATTTAATGTTTAGCACAGCCAATTCAAACACCCATGCCTGGTACCATATAGAACTTGATGGAAACGGACGTGTGTCTCCACTTCCTTGGCAATCTTCTGTCTCTCACTCTGTTTGCTCAGCATATGAGCATCTGAGAAGGACAGGAACCCCACACTCTTTCCCCCACCTCGCCCTGTGTACCTTTTCACCAGTTTCCTTTGCAATAACTTTTATAATAAAACTAGTAGATGTCGGTAAAGTGGTTCATTGAGTTCTGTGAACAGCTCAAGCAAAATCAGTTGTACTCCAACAAAGGGGTCACGGAAACCCTAAGCTAAAGGGGCCTGGGAACATGGAATTGGGGGACAGTCTTAGAAACGGAGCACTAAGCCTGTGTTATTTGATACTGTCTAGGGGGAGATAATACCAGAATGGACACTCAGTTGGTATTCACTGCAGAAACGATGGGCGTGGAGAACTGCCATACACTTGGTACAGAAGTCTCTGAAACTGATGGTCGAGTAAGAATATAGGCGAGACCGAGCTTGTTTTCTCTCTCAATATTCTTCCAAGAGTTATTTTATTGTTTAGAAGCAGAGAGTCATACTACATGGTCCCTACTAGTGAGCAACTAATCCGATCTGGTGCTCAAAAGAAGCACCAGGCATTCGGCCCCAGACAGGGGTGCAGGATGGTATGTGACGAGCTAAGAACACCTCCGGCATGGCACCTTCCCTAAGTGTTTTCACTTTTGCTGTAAACAAGGTTTTCACAAACTTTAGAACCCCGACACGTGAGATGACACGCCACTGTTAGTGGCTATATGAAAAGAAGGGTGGGAACTAACAGGCATCATGGGTGATGGGGAACACCGGCCACAGTTTGGCCTGCCTGGTATCTGCTGGCCCTGTTTCTCAGAGCTCCTATTTCAGGTGGTCTCCAAACCTGAGAAACTAAAGGGTAAAGCTGCTCAACTTTAGGATGACCCTCCCCATCAAGGTTATAGAGACGAGCACTGTGGCCCTCCATCAAATTCAGTTTATTTCAATCCTGTGGCTGAAGCACTTTTTTTTTTTAGGATGGGCACATTAGCAATGCATGAGATAAGTCAATCTTGGAATTTTTCTTTCTTTCTTTTTTTTTTTTGTGTCAGTAACCACTGGGAAAGTACTGAGGTCTTTTCACTGGAAAAGGAGGGAAAGAGGTAAGACGAGCTACTTGGAAGCTGAGCCAACAGAGAAGTATAGTTAAGAGTTGGAAAGAAGCTGCCTCAGTACCCTCAAGAGAGATATTACATACAGCCATGTCCAAAGGTGGACATACCACAAATGTTCATTTATGTGACACGACAAATTCCACTTTAGTAAAAGGCAAGTGGGAGCGATCACTACCACTTGCGATCAAGAATTCTGACACAGGGCCGGAGATTTAGCTCAGTGGTTCCAGCGCCTGCCTCGCAAGTGCAAGGCCCTGACTTTGATCCCGGTGACCACCTACAATGCTGGGCGTGGTGACTCACGCCTACCAGCAATCAATACACATACCACAGTGCCGGGCGTGGGGGCTCACGCCTGTAATCCCAGCACTCGGGAGGCAGAGACAGGAAGATTGCTGAGTTCCAGGCTTGCCTGGGCTACATAGTGAGCTGAGGGCTAGGTTGAACTACAAAGCGAGACCATGTCTCAAAAAAAAAAAAAAATTCTGACACATACAGACTTTTACTATTAATTAGCACACAATCATTTTCATGTTTACCATGTTAACTGCTTTGAATTCAATTATTTTATCTTATTCTCACAACTCCATACAGTAGTCATTATTACTTCCTACATGACAGAAGTCTGAATTTCAGAGCTCCTAAATACTTTTTCAGGATTCCAGAGCTGGCTAAGTATCCTTATCCAAATCCACATTCATAACTATCTTAAGAAGAGACTTGAGAAAAACAGCCATGTAAAAAATTTAAAAAGCTGTATTAAACTGAAACCCTTTACGATATATCTTGAGTTTTATTTTGCTTATAATTTAAAGAACTTCTTCTCGGGCCGGAGGGTTAGCTCAGTGGTTCCGGCGCCTGCCTCGCAAGCCCAAGGTCCTGAGTTCCATCCGCAGTAACCACATATAATGCTGGGCGTGGAGACACGCCCACCAACAATCAACACCACATACCACAATGCCGGAAGTGGTGGCTCAAGCCTGTAATCCCAGCATTCTGGAGGCAGAGACAGGAGGATTGCTGAGTTTGCAGCGGCTTGCCTGGGCACCATAGTGAGCTCAGGGCCAGCCTGAACTACAAAGTGAGACCCTGTCTCAAAAGCAAAAAAAAAAAAAGAAAAAGAAAAAAAGAATTTCTTCTTTACATGATACATACACATGGCAATTTAAACAGTACGAGTGGGTACACAGCCCAGAAACTAAAATTTTTCCTACTCTTGATCTCAGTCCTCTTTGTCAAAAGAGAAGGGCTAGGGAGTAACCTGGACATCTTTTTGGGTCAAATCCGGAATTATGAGTACATAGAGATATATACTGTAACTATAGAAAAATTTAGCTTTCAGACCTGCTGATCTGTCAGTAACACATCTCAGAGCCTGATGTCTGCCAGGGCAAACTGTGATCTTTTTCATAGCTGCAGGATATTCTGTTAATATATCATGGTTTATTTACTTCACCACGTACCTACTAATGGGCATTTGACACTCCTCTAATCGTTTCCCCATAAATATTCATGGTAGCACTGTGGGCCAGGCATGACTATCCCTCTCCCATGTAGACGGAGAGAAAGAAGTTCAGGGTTACCTGAGGTCTCAGTTAATAAGTCACACATGGCGGGATTTGAACCCTGGCTTGTTCTGTGTCGGTCAGTGATCATGACCTTCTTGGCCTCAATAAGATGCGCCCTCTGCTTCTGTAGCAGTTTCTGGGTGGGCAGTGCATGATTTCACTACTGTAAGAAACGCTCATCTAATTTCCCTGCCTGGACCACAAACTCGGGTCTGACTGGTTTAGGTGACCCAAGGCCTGTCTGCACAAGGCAGGCACACAGCCATGAGTTTTACTTAATTTCTACATGCGACTTAGAGATTTTTAAGGGAATATAAAGGCAAAAGTTACAGTTACATAATGAGACTGTAATATGACCCTACATATTACCTACCTGCAGGGTAAAAATAATCTGGGAAACTACAGACCTCATTTTGTAGACCATATTATCCATAAAAGGAACGAAGTCTGGAAAGATCCATACCAAATATTAATGGCAGTTATTTTTGGAAGTAAAATTAAACATGGGGTAATAACTTCATTTATATTTCTGTATATTTACTATATTTTAGAAGTGCCATGCCTACTATGTACATTGAATCTGTATTGTTCAAATTAGTAATGCCAGAGTATCCCAAACATTGAAGCTGTTTCCAGGGCTTGCCTATTAATGACAGCAGTTTCTTGAATATTTGCATTTTCTTCATATGCTCAACATAAATGTCCAATCTCAGAGAAATCCAGTAAGTTACTGTATTTATAGAATAGAATGTTATATAATCACTAATGATGTACATCCTACATATGCAAGTTTTTTAAAAAAGCAGGTGTGAATAGTACAACTGTATTTTTTGTGGGAAAATTTTATGCACAGAAAGCCAGTATCTAAGAATACACACCATCCCAATTTAAAAGCATTCATCTTTGGGTGGTAGGCCTATGGTGATTTAACTTTCTCCTTCGCTTTTTGTATTTCAAAA